>VZUI01053987.1:0-27093 GCA_013401135.1 Cettia cetti
CAGCTAGCTAAAACTAACTAAAAGCAAAAAGATCTCTGACCCACCGCTGTCCGTGCCTTCAAAAACAGGAGTACAGACGAAAGAATGTGTGGGAGTCAGGTTGTTTCTCAAACAAACTCCGCGCGTCTTCTCTCCCTGGTTCACTCTCAGAATCAGTCTTAAAGACACAGAAACTCAATATACAGCACAAACAGAATCGACGATTGGGGATACAAACATCATAAAGTCACCCTAGGACAGCTAGGCAGGCACATCTTCACAGGTAACTAATCTGAGTGTTCACACAGTGCCACACAGTAATACTTTGTTTCCTTCTGTTAGCTTGAATTGAAGAAATAAACAAAGCACAGAAAGACTTTTTAAAGTATTAAGATTGAAGAGCTAGGCATGACTTTGCAAGGAAAAGCCAGAATTTAGTTCACTGTGCAACTTCATTCAAGCCTACTTATGAATAGTATGAGCAGACAACCTGTAACTACACCAGGTTTTTACCCTCTGCCTTTAAGCAGGCATGCTTAAACTTTGGCAATATTTGTCTTTTTTATGCTACCTTCCCATCTGTAAACATACCTTGATGTACTTTTCCATATTAATATGTTTCAGAGCTTCCCATTTTCTTCTGTTTGTATAAGGAAAATCTTATCAACTGAACCCTCTTCCAAACACATACTTATTTAGCTAAGGGGTGCCTGAATTGTGGTTTGCTGAACACATGCTAACTTCTGTGAAGCCAAATAAATCTCACACTTTGTGATCCTTGAGGAATGCCTCCTCAACAGAAACATTTTGCAACTTGTTTTCATGGGAAAGAAGAATTTTGCAAGACCTGAAACTCCCAGAGAAGGTTGTTGAGAATTGCCAGAGACCAATAAGCCATGCTGCAGAGCATGGTGTTTCTCCCCCTCCCACACAAGTTCAGGCTCAGAAGCAGAGAGGCAAGCTTCTTCACAACTGTTTTACATATCCTGTCTTCTAGGAAAACAAAAATTGTTCTTCACAAATTCATGCTGGAAAAGGTTTTCCATGTAAATGTATGATGTTAAAAAACCTGCCACTTCCAAGGCTGTCAACCAGTTTTAACAGTCATGCTGAGATGTCATCACTACTCAGGCAGTTCAGTTGATCATGCTACATAAACTACTAAACCTTTCTAGAAGTAATAAAGAAATACCTAAACATAGGTGATGACAGAAGTAAATAATAAACTTGCCATTTTAACTTCTCTGCAAAAATCTTGGGAGGATACCATGAGAAACTTTTCTAGTATGCACTTGCTGGGCACCAATAAAATTCTTTTTTTTATTCTCTAGCAGTTGAAAGGGAATTATAAATTCTGTTATGGATATGAAATTCTGTTTTATGGATACAGTACATTAAAAACCCATTGAAATTTTAAGGTGTTAGCTATCTGACAGAAAACATTACCCAACAACTAGGACTGAAATTTTAAAAGTAAATTTGCCTCTCAGCACAGTTAGGCAGCTGGTTTCTGGTGACCTTTTACGGTCAGTAACACTGCTATTTCAAAAACTAATTTGTGGTGGACAGATTAATTAAAATCTGTTATTGAGTATGACAATCATATGATTCAAATAGGAAACAAGCAAACAAAAATGAGAGGATGTGGAGCATGCGGAGAAACCAAGACACAACCAGCTTTTGTTAGAGCTCCCTGGTGAAATCTCCAGCCAATACACTTTGCAGGTATAGCTCACTTAGTATTGATCCCTGTATAACAAAGAACTCTGAGAAGGCAAGGAAAATCTCCTCTCAGGATCTGGCAAATTTGAGGACTTGACTCTTACCTTGCAAGGCATAGGCTTTTTGAAGGAGATTTCAGCTTGAGTCCAAACTCCCTTTGGAGAGTCCAAGACAGACCAGATTTTCTCTTGAACGACATGATTCTCCTCAAAGATATAAACTGCAAGAGTGCCAGTCATCTTGAAAAAACCATATAAGGCATAATAAAAACGCAGACAAAACTGCAAGTTTCCTGGCAGGGTCGGGCCATACAGACGTCCAATATACCCAGGCTGTGATGTAAACTTTGTGTTTGCCAACAAATAATAACCTGCAAGACAGCATAATTATTGTATTTAATATGCTGTTAGCACAGCTGATTTGCTATTAAAGCAGCTTCTGTTATTGCATCACACTTGGGTTATACAAACAGTTCCAACTGGCAAGAAATTGATTATCACACTCTGACAGGAAATAACAGTTTTTTTTCCAAAAGCATCTTGTCTGCTTTTAGTTTAACTGGCACAGGGCTAAGTTACCACAAATAAGCACTTATCAAATTTATCCTGAAAAATTCCCTGGTCTGCTGGCCTCACTGGAAAACTGGCCTTTTCAGGGTTACCACTGTGAGACAAAAAAATGGAGGGGGGCAGGGGGCACAAGGCCTATTATGCCCTGCACCAAGTATAAAGAGCTGAGTCTTTAGTGCATATGGTTAATAACCATTAATTCTCTACACAAAGAGATGTCTGAATTTTAGAACTTATTAACAGTCCTTTCACCATGCGGTTTCTCTACACAATATTTCTGTTTTCCCTTAAAAATGGCAACTATCCTAAGCCTAGAAGAGCTAAAACGTCACTTTTCCTCTAAAAACAATCATTAAGCTATTATTACATTTACTTACTTTTTTTGTGGATTCATCCCTCCAGCAACTACAGAGCAGTATAGTGAAGTTACTCTGATTTATGGCTCTGTCTGACTATTCCTGCTCTACACATGGTGAAGCACAGACAGATTTCCAGACAGGACCAAGCTGTGAAAACTGATTTTTAATGGCAGAGAGTTACACTGAGGCAAGCTAACCATTGTGCCAGTGATATTACTTAACAGAGTGAACAATGATACAATAGGTTAACCTTCATATAACCTTTTAGATAACATTTATATATAGTTTGACTTTTCTAGGAAAAAGCAGTTTTGACTCACCGAATCCAGTAGTGTGATCTCCTGCTCTATACACGTTGCGCTTCACTTTCACTCTGTTCCATCCTGGGCCATCTTTGTGATCTTGGTAAAAATTACACAAATCTTCCTCAAAATTGCAGCCTGCGTTGGCAGGATTGAAAGGAGTTCCTAAAAGAAAGATACATATGTTCTGTTACGATGAGCACAGTGTGATAAGCATGGGTATTTGATGCAGAAGGATGCCAAAGCATACTTTGGTTTGTCTTGCTTTTCTTTACGGAAGCATGTGCAAAAATGTTACACACATTAGTGCACAGCCATGACGAAATAAAACTATCAAATTTCTATTGCAAGTTGGTCTTATATTCTTATACTTTTTGCTGGAGCCAGGAGAAAACCTGCTTCATAGCCCCCTTAAAACACAAATAAGCTACACATATTAAGACCAGATCCTTCCTTCAGGACATAATTTACAAATACATTCAGACCATTTGTCTTCATCTACTCCTTCATTCAAAAGATTATTAGGACAAAATGAATGGAATAAGAAAATGAGAAGAATGGAAGATGACAATAATTGATGAGTCTGAAGGATCAAACAGTTGTATTTCAAAAAAGTATAAAGCAAATAATTTACTTTAATTTCTCAAGCAAAAAAAGCCTAAAACAACCACAAAACCAACCTTCAAAATCAAAGCCCTAGATGAATCTATCCTATTCAGAACAAATTCTGAACCATTCAGATTATATCTGATCTTCAATCATTGGGGATAGAAAATGCAATAAAATTTATCCCGTTTCTCAACAGACATAAGTTGTCTGAAAATGAAAATGAAAAAAACAGATAAGCAGCTCCAACCCCTTGAAAATTGCAAACATAACTTAGGATTTTTGTTGCAAAATAAAGCAAATACCAAAAAGATATTGAGGAGATAATGAAACAATGTATTTACTCAGCCAGGAGACGTGGATTATTAATGATTAATGTATCTGGAATTTATCTCCTTCAGCAGTGATACTTCAGCAGTGGAGGCAGAGCTAGTAGACTCTTGAGATAAAAAGGGGGGGAAAACAGCCTCTTTTTTGTTGATCACTTCAAAGAATTAGCCAAAAAATTCAAACTTATGACCAAAGGAATACATGGCATCAGTGGGAAACCACTAATTTACTTTTGAGTAGTGTTTAGTGCCATGGTAAAACCCCAGCAACCAGCTAGTTAAGAGGCTGCATTCACAAATGACAAGCCCTTTGTCCCAAGTGCCTCTACATCAGAGGTCACAGGGATTCAGGTGGTGTCTTTTGTTGTGAAAACCCGACAGACACCACTGCCTGAGATGAGTAATACCTCCTGGAAGAGTGAAGACAGTGGGGCGAAGCTCATGTTTTGGCTCTGAAGAACACCTCAGGGCATGTGGTGTGAAGAATGTCTATACTGGCATCAAAGAAAAGCCCAGGCTATTTTCTTCCTCCTACCACCACACCTGGGAAAATCTGACCTCTCTTTCTGTAACAGGCCTGCAAGTGGTGATTTCGCAACACCCATAGAGATGCAAATACAACATGCAGTCCAGCACACCTGCTGCAGAATCCTGAGGGAAGGTCTTTGGAAAGGAAGCATTAAGGATTGGTTTCTGAAAAAAATGAATGGCACTGGTGTTATGTGTTATTATGTTATCTGAAGGAAGAGGAGCCCAATGGCACTGTTCAGTTGAGAAGGTAGCACCAAAATTGCAAATGCTGACAGACAGTTCTGGGGGTAAGGCACAAGGGGAAAACAAGGGAGGCAAATAGCAGTAAGAGCTCATCATACCTGTCTGATTGCTGCAGTAAACCGGAGAGAAAGAAATGTCATCAAGGGCAACATAACCTCCCTTGGCACTATTGAAAGCAACTTCAAATATTACCTAGAAATTATAATTAGTTGTTATTCATCTGCCATATACTCAGCAATAATTTTGGTACACATTGTTGAAATACAGAAGTCTGATTGGATGCCCCAGACAGACTCCAGCACATCTCATACAACTGCTCCAAGTGTTGGGACAAATTAAATTATATTACTTATTAGGGATATAAACGAGAGCCTGACCGTGGCACTAGATCGTTGCTCACTCGAGGTCAAGGAAACACGAAAGGGAACATAGCTCTTCTTCCGCTTTATGAAGCACCACTTTTAAAGATGCAGAAAGGCTTCTACCATAGTATTATATAAAACCACTATTCACAATCATTGGTGTGTACTGATTAGAGCTCCAGTTTTATCTAGAATCTGTCTGGATCAAGAGCTAAAAACCTCCTTTGTTCACTACTCTGATATTAAAATATTAAATTTTACATTTTTCTGTAAACATCCTCAGACACTGAAACCCGTGACTTTGCATTAGCTGTCAGGGAAGGTTTCCTGTACAGAATTTATTTTAGAACCAGAAAAGCTGTGTTTTGTTTACCACAAAGATCAAACAATACTTGTACTTAGTCATTCCCAGGGGACATAATTTCCTCAAGTAAGTGGAGGACCACCCATAACTCTTGAGGAAGTGTCTTAAAATTTCTCTTAAGTATAAAAGCTCTGAGATACAAGAAAACTTTGAGAGCCAACAAAGCAAGGAAATAAGGACAAATGCTTTCAGAGTGAGATTCTTTTCAGCGAAAGCAATGCCTGTGACATTTTGCCTGAGGATGGGAGGCAAACTAGGAGAGCTATGAAAGATTTCGAAGCAAACTCCTTTAGCCAGCATACACTGCTGAACACAAGGTTTCCCTGTGCATTCACCCAGTGGTACAACACCCTGTGTTTTGCTATTTATTCCCTCATGGATAATTTCCAACATTCTGGATGGATTTTTGAATGCCATCAGGAAATGAGAGGATATTTTCATAAACTCAACGACAGTATTGCCAGGCTCTAAGTGATCATTAATTTATTTCCATTGATAGTGCTAGGACTGATTTTCCCCTTTTAGTTCACACTTACAGAATCAGTCATTTACTCACCACTCTGTATTATGAAGCCGTATGAGAGCTGCCTTCATTTCCCTTGAAGACTGATGAGTTAAATGGATGATCACTGACATTACAGAGTGTAAAAGGGCTATGTAACATCTCATGAAAATTAGCTTTACTCCTAATAATTTCTGGAAATCTACAGGTTTATGGTGAATTAGTAAATAACTTATGTAGAATTAAAGCAAGTGGAATTTTTTTGCAATCCACATATTAGAAGTATTTATGTATAGAGAGTGTATATGCATGTGTGTGTGTGCATAAAAATTACACATATGTGTTTAAAATACACATGTAAGTGTATATCCTATGTATGTAATATACATACACTATTTATTTCAGTCTTCTAAGTTTGGGGTATTTTTTAGAAAACATTAGGAAATAAAGTATTCAATTTTTTTCTGATACTCTCAAAAGTCATTATAATAACCATCAAGTGCTGTCTCTCACAGTTAAGGACTAGTGTGCTCCTAGGACTCAAGTTTAGACTTTTCTCTTCTGAACTGCAAGATCTGAACAAGGAGGAAAATAGACCCAAAATATTTTTTAAATTTTTTCTTCTGCTGTATTTTTCTTATGCATTATTTTACAATACTCAGCATCCACTGAGTATTGGATCATAAAGTCACAGAAACAGGGAACTGAGAGAACCTTGATAATATTCAGCAACTAAAAAAATCTCCCATCAGTCAGACTCTACAACCTCCCAAGGTACTCTGATCAAGCACTACACCACCTGGCTTCAAAATCAAGCGTGAGTGTGAAAAGTGATTCCTACTTGACCTTTACGCAAAGGGTGAAGGAAATCGCAGATTACCACCACCTTTACAGCCATCTTTCAGATGCTGCATGGTCCCTGCCATGTTCCTGGTTTAGCCTGAGTTGGCACTCATGTCTGAGGCAACCTGGAAGTCGCAGCTGGACTGTGCAGGAAGGATAGCTTTACCTCCATGGGATATGGCGCATTGAAGTCTACTTCTGCCAGTGCCCAGTCTGTATTCAGTGCACTGTCTGTTTTCCAGATCTCTTCATATAAGCCACTCATGTCTCTTAAGTAAACAGTAAAAACAATGCTGCTTTCCTGCTTAAGTTGATAATAAAAAGATAAGCAGCCAGATATTGGGGCCATGGTCTTTGGTGAGACTAGCTGGGCCACTTCCTGAAAATGTTTGACATAAACCGAGTCCACATACATGTAGTGACCTAGAAGCAGAAAAAAAAACTTGGTATAAGGACACTCTTTAAAGAACACCATGTAGAAGAAGTATCAGCAGATGAACAAGGACTAGACATATACGACCTGGCCAACAATGGTTACTTCCTAGAAAATTTTAGTAATTTAAAAAGTTTGGGGGTTTTTTCCTCTCTTTTCCTCCTATGTACAACTCAAAATTGTTTGGCTACCAGACCACTAACAAAATAGTCACTGTCGGTTTTCCTTTCTTAAGTCTTTATTATTATTAGAAATAATATATTTATCTATATTTGAAACATAATAAACTCTAAGCTTTGGGAGCCATTCATAAGTGGAAAAATGTGCAACAACTGTGTAAACTCCCTGCCTCCTAACAGCTTGGTATAGTATTTAGTCTTTCTCAAGTGCAACTTTTACTGAAGCAATCAAAAAAAGAACAAGATTATAAGCCATGAGTTTTCTCATCTTTTACACAGTAGTTGATTTAATATGTCAAATTATTGTCAAATAGCTTTTAGTCCTTATGTATCTGCTCAGTGTATCTAGGATTTGGTTCATAAAAGTCTTATTTTTATTGCCTGGACTTGAGTTTTTACGTAAAATCCTTAAAGAAGATTTTTGGGATATGTTAACAAACAGAAAAATGCTTTACATATGAGGAGAGTACCTTCCCATCACGAATATGAGCCAACATGACCTACAGGTTTTTGTAATGGTACAGATTCTAGTACTTTGATTTTGGGAGTGCTATCTCGATTTAAACACATTTACACATATGCTGTGCATTGTAGTTTTTCTTCTGAACTCTCAGAAACACAGCATGAAACAATATTCGATGAACAAAAAAATGTCTCTTCACAAGTAGAAAGCCTGGAGAAGATTGAAGCATCAGACTGGCAGGGTCCTTCAGCATGAACACTGCAAACAGTGCCATTCAGTTTGTGTGGGCACCACTACCTTAATTAGCACACAGCAGTCTCAGACCTTTAGGTGTCACTTCTTGCTTCACCCTGTTGGAAGGAGAGGAGAGGACTTGTTTGGCTGTGAGTCTCCTCCAGACTGCCCACTGCCAGGGACTGGTGACTTCAGCAATACTTGCCTGCTTCACTTTTGTTATGCAGTTCTAGCACATCTCATAGCTTAGGTACAATCTCCCTGGATGATACAACTTCACAGCCCAATTCTTACAAAAAGAAGGCTCTTCAGTGACTTTAGGCTTCTTGAGGTCTTCTCAGTAAATGGCCAGTAGTGAGGGCTTGGTGTGAAATAGAGATGTTGTGGCTACAGGAAAACACAATCCTCCCAGTTGGGAGCATTTCCTTCCATGATACTTATTTAATAGGCTGATCCACTGTCTGCTGTTGAAATTGTGGTGAGTTCAAACTTCCATTCAAAATTTTACCAGCATTTCAGTGCCAGAGGGTGATGCAGGGATGGAGTGACACTCTGTACTCAACTCACACAATTGTGAAACAAATAAAGAGGCACAGCAGCTTGAGTTAAGGAAAAAGGATCACCTTTGCTTTTCATGAGATGTGATTCCTTGCACTGCCACAAGCATCATGCCGTCCAAGACACACAATGTGCAGCAGCAGCCGAACGTCCTGACCATCACCTGCTGTGGCACTTTGTGCAAAGGTGAAGTTATCCCAAACTTCACAGCTGTGTAAAAACCTTTTCTCTCAGCAATGTGTCCAGGACAAGCATTTCATACAAGACAAGTGCAGAAATTGCAATAATTCTTCCAAGCATTATGCCTCTGAGAGGCTGTGCTAACAGCACCACATTTGAAAGAAACAAAATTTCTGAACTGTACAGTATAACCCAAGATTCTCCGAGCATGTTTTAATATCTTAGTTACTCAATTTTCTCAATAGCCATTGGAAAAAACCTCCTGCCAGATGTACAGAGCAGCAGTACAAGAATCTAAAATGGTGTCCCATACACTTAGAATATACAGGAAGTTGAATTTTCTAGCGCTTACATCGAAAATTTTACCCTTATTTCTAAGTACTTTTGAATCCTAGCAGGGAGTGTAACAATCTCATAATAAAGCTTACAGACAATTTTGTGTGAACTTTTGCAAATTTCCCCAACCTCTTTTTAATCCATTTTTTTCCCATAAATCACTCTTACCATCCCCACTCCAAGCCCACAATGGAAAGAACTCACATAATAATAACTCGCAGTATGAGAGTCACACATGAATCACAGACTCAGATTTTTTTCACTGTATTTCTGCTCTACATTTGTTGCTTACCCAATGCACTGTTAAGTGTGTGGTCTTTGGGCAGGATAGACTGAGAATTCTGAATGTTCCCTCCACCAACAAACCAGTTGACATTAGGATTCCAGCGGTTCACATAGCCACAAAGATGATTTTCTTCAAAGTCACATTCTGCAATTGCAGACACCACCAACTGAGTGCACACATATTCATTACAGAAATAAGAAAAGCAAATTGCTAAGCACTGCCTCACTTCCCATATGGCAGAGCAGATAACATCTATATTCATTAATCAGTAATAATAAATAGTGGCAAACCTATCCAAAATTTTTGATACATTTTTGATAAAATTTTCATTTCCATCCTCTTTGGATCAATCTGTCTTTTCATCATTTGCCAGTATAGGAGTGTGTAATTTAGGACCAAATAAAGCAGATTTAAATGTACCAATTCCTAGTAGTAAATAGTCAAAGCAGAACTTTCATTTGTAAATCAGGGATGGCCAAAAGCAGGATAAGTCTTTTGTAACAGTAATGCAACTGCTTTGTCTCCTTCACCAGAGCTCTCAAGAAATGTGAAGATGTCCCATCCTCCTAGACATTGGATTTTTTGAACTTCATCAGCAATTTTTAGCAAATATTATGAGGAAATGGCACTATGTGTAAATGTACTTAGCAGAGTTTTTAGTCTGCAGCCTCAAGATGACACTGTAAGGAAGCCACGAGCAGGCAGAGAGCAGAAATAATCTTGCAGCTGTTATGTCTAGTATTTGAAGCAGTGCAAAGTTTTTTAAAAATGTAATAGTTGATCCTGCTTGAACAATAAATAGATTTAGAATTATATTGTTGTGCATGCTGTGTGCATCTATCTATCTATCTCTCTCTCTCTCACACACACACACACAGAGATAGGTGAACTCCACTTACTAATTTGTGCACACTTAGCTTAAAAATTATCTGCATTGAATATGGCAGAGTACTTTTCAATTAGGAAAAATCCACTGTCTTTTTTTAAACCCAGACCTTCCATCTGGTTTCAGAACTGCCAACATGACATTCTTTTCTATGCAGAGAATATGAGGGCTGAGCAGAGTACTTACCAATACAATATCCAGAGGTTATTTTGATTTCAAAAACTGCTATACTGGTGGATTTATCTTGTCCCATTTCACCTTCCAGTACAAGCTGCACAATATAAACCAAACTGTCAATTTTAGAATTTCATTAGTACCTTGAATATTTAAACAGGGTAATCCGGAGAACAAAATAAATATTTCTTGGGGAACCATCATCCTTACAGATAGGTGTGCTTTTGCTGAAAGAGCTTGGCAGAATGCATTAAAGATGGAGCCAGTGCTCTTCTTCAACCACAGAAGACATGCTGAAGGACAATGAGACAAGGCAAAAAATTCCCACACTTCATTTAAGAGTATGGAATTCCATATTCCTCAGCTGTGGTTATGCTAGATGTTATTGTGAGTGATGCAACATGATGTTTTCTGGGTAGAAATACTCTTCTGTGAGCATTTGACTCCTTCCAGAAAGGCACAGAGGGCAGGAATAAGTGAGCACAGCTGCAGTCCCAGAACCTGGGAGTTCTCCTATCTGCACATGGCACCAACAGCTCCTCAGGGATACCAGGAGATGAAGCATCCTCATGGCAGGGCTCAGCTGGCCATATCCCCCCATGAGCTGCTCTGTGCAGTTGCTGGCTGGAGCACTGCCTCGTGCCAGCTCTGCCCATGGGTGCTAGGGACAGAGGGCTCAGCTGACTCGAGCTGCCAGTCTTAGAAATGAACTCCAAGAACAGGGCTCAAAATAAGTTTGCATATATTAAAAAAAAGAAGTTCGTGCAGCCCAACATATGCCCCAGAAATCTTGTGACATCTTTTAAAACTGCACTTACCTTATACTTCTTTGTGCTGTTCATTAAATCTAAGCTAGCTATGAGCCAGCTGTCTGATGGCTCCTTGGCTGACCACAGCAAGCGATCAAAACTTTCTCCTTCCTGCCTCAGGTACAGGTTGAGTCTGGCAGGATCAGGTGAGGTGTCTGAAGTTGTTGCTATCTGGTAGATCAGTCTGACACAGCTCCATTCCTCAGAGTACAGATCAGGGCTGGACAGCACTGCTTTCTCACCCTCGTAAGACGTATCCACAGAAATGTAATGTCCTGAGAAAAGACACACACCAAAATAATAAATGTCAGAGGCTCTGCTATTGCATCCCTGGAAAAACTACTTATGGTAGTTCTGGGACTAGGTCAGGAGGCTGAGACCACCACTCATCTGGTAAATCACTTAACCTTTTGATATGCTACTGTACTCACACAAATATGATTTCATATGTCTCCCACTATTTTTAAACAAAAATTTTAAATTATTAGAATTTTTGAGACAAGATATTTTATCAGTGTAAAGCAGATTATTAGGTACTACTCTTTGGAACTGATAACTGTAGATAGACCATTTGATTGATGAGACAATTTGCGCACACGGAAATATTTTGCAGGAATATTTAGTCGTTTTATAGATTAAAACTTTCTATTTTCATGTAGGTTTAAAAAAATACATAAAATGAGACATTGCAGCTAAAAACTCCCAAAGCACTTCTGGTTTCAAAGAATAAAACTAGAAAGACACTTCTAAGTAGTAAAATTAACATGTTCAAGTCTGCTGATCCAAAAAATTGCAAAATGTAAAGCAACATTTAAACACATCAGCAGTCCAAGATTATTTTAAAATTACTCTCTTGGGGCAAGGTCTAAAACAGCCTTCCATATAAAAATGGAAGGGTGCAATGATAAGCTGAAAGTGTGTGAGGAAGCAAAAAAGTGCAAACAATGAGCTGAAAAATGAGGCAACAGTAAATAAATTACAGTGAAATATAAGGATGGTCCTAAAGGCTCTACCAAGACATCAAAATCAGAAGAGTAAAATGGGCTACAGGAGTCACAGAAACCTAAAATGCAATGCCAGAAACAAGTAATACGAAAAAACGGAAACTTGAAAATAAAAATAAATTTAAAAAACCCAAAACACTACAAAACAAAACAGTAAGACAAACTAGGACACCCATGTCTGAAACATTATCCCACAGACTATCAGGAAAATGATCCTTCTAACTTAGTGTCAGTGTATATTAGACAAATCCCATTTCTGATACTAATTCACATCACCTGAGCAGCAAGTATGAGTTAAAATTGCTGTCAGGGCCTGTGTCAAATTAGCCCTTTACCCAGCAGCACATTACACTTTCCAGAGCATATACTTCCTTAATCTCATCTCACTTGACCACAGAGCTTGTCAATTTCCATGTATGTGTAAATACTTGGATAACGCAGAAATGTCAGCAGTTCCATTGATGTTAAATATATTGCTTGCCTTTGAGGCACAAAAATCCCCTCCCAAATCCTGCCTGAGCCCACCCACTCTACCAAGACGCCCTGGGGTTGCTTCCCAGAAGCACTCTTGTTGCTTTTTTGAAAGTATTCTCTCCAATGGAAAAAAAATCATCTGCATGGAGGGTCACTACCTCCTCAATGCAAAGCACAGGTATAGATCTGCTTTATGAGGTTCCCAAAGTCCTCTCCCATAGACCCCCAGGAAGATGCCAGAAGCAGACAGTCACTTTGACAACACCTGATTCTTTGGGAACTGATGTTACAGCATCCCCCTGCATCTGCTCCATTTACCACCTGCAGATGCAGTGCCCAGCAACCTGCTTGTACTGCACACTGGTTTATTGATGTACTGATTGCTAGGAGATAGCTGCAGCCCTAAGCAGTGTAAGCAGCCCTAAGGGGCTGTGCAAATACAGAAAAGCTGCATTCTCTTTCCCTTTTTCGGGAATGGAATTTTTTTGCCTCTTATCATAATTTCTCTTTATATCTACTGTCTGTTTTTAGTCTACTGGGGAAAGTGATTACAAAATCACTGGTTAAGTAGGAGTAACTTGTTACTGCAGCAGTATTTGAAAGAAAAATAAACACAGGAACAAAATTTAAAAATAGGCACCTAATGTACATGCCAAATACTTAATCTGACACTACATAACATGAGAGTCCATAGCATCCACTTTCATGCATTTATCGTTAGTTCACGCAAGTTAGCACAGACAGCATTTATTTGCTGGCATATGGCCGCCCAAGATATGCATGTTTTTTCACAGGAAGATAGAGGGAAATTACCAAGACTCCATCAGAAGTCAAATGCTTCTTAGACATTTGGTTTTAATTGATGTACTTGATAATATCCTATTCAATGAAGAATCTATGTTTTCAGGCTAGCCCGAATTTGGATCATTTTTTTTACAAAGAAACCTACAATTCAGAATCCATGCCTGGCAATTTCAGTTTAGATTTTAGCCTTGTTGTTGTCTGTACTTCAAGAGAAACTCCATAAAAAACAGATCCTTCTTATAATAGTAATCGTCTTTTGGGGGTTTTTTTGCAGAAAAAAGATTAGCATTGACATAGGAAAATACATTCATATGAAGACCTCAAATTACCAGCTATGAGGTTTAAATGGCTGCCAGGTTTTAAAAGTTAATTATATGTAGACTCAGGTTTCTTCTAAAAAATAGTGGTTTAAAAGAAAGCTTCTTATACTTTCCAACTGGGATGATTATGTCACTGTAAATTTGACTCTGCTGTCTTGTGTGTTGTGCACTTGCTCCCACTTTGTCTGATTCACTGCAGGTACAAAAGCAAAGATCACTACTCCCTTTTTAACTGGGTGGGGAGGGTTGGTTGCTTTTTCTAAAAAAAATAATTTCACATTTTCATTAACTCCCCAGAAACAGAGTGCTCTCACTCCCAACCTAATAATTTGAGCTTCTTTTGAAAATTTAAATGTGTAGTTGGCTCCACTGAAATCAATGTGAGCATCAACACAGAGCTTCATGTGTAAGCTTAAATGCTTTGCTAATCAGGATCAGGGAGTATGGCACTTTGCAGTACCAAGCACAGAAAACACCAATGTTAAACTTCTTCCAAATGAATGGCAGCATTTACTAAATGGCCTTTACCCTAAACTGTACTTCAGTAACAGCAATGGCGTGCCATTGATGCAGAAAGAAAGGTCTCACAATGCAGACCTCAAGGATTGACAGAGAGCAATTGTGAGAGCAAAGCAAGGCAAAGGGGGGGTTCCTTGGAGTAAAAGGCAGACAACTTCCCACACTTGTTTGTAGGAGTAATAGGGGTTTATTTTCCAGTCTGTGGAGAATTTGATGAATGCATAGTGGTGTAGCCTCTCAAAAATGTAACATTCAGCTTCATTTTGCAGCATGCCACAATCCTCCTGCAAATACACAAGACAGTTAATTTATAGCAGTCATTCAGGAGTTATCAAGAGAGGGCTACTCTTCAAAATCACAGGAAGGCAGACGAGAGTAGTCACAAAACTGTAGGAAAAGCCTGATGACACAGAAATACAAGCATGCAATTTACAGCAATTACTTGCTCAGGTGGCAGATGCAGCTCTAAGTAGTGTAAGAGGCTATGCAAATACAGGAAAGCTGAACTTTTTCATTTTCTGACTGACATGACTTCTTGAGTATCATGGAGAGTGACCTGGCAACTATATAGTCAATTCCCTCAGGACTCTGGTGCATCTCATCAGATCCCATAGACTTATGTATGCTCGGGTTCCTCAGGTGGTCACAAACCTGATTCTATCTGAGGAACTTGGCTCCCTCAGCCACATTTTACAGTCCATTCACTCGAGATGTGTGGGGAAGAGAACCTGCCAGCGAGGGCCAAGGCAAAAAGTTTTTGAGCACCTAAGCCCTCTCCTCATCCTAGTTACCAGTTTGCCAGCCTTGCTTATCAAGGGGGTAAATGCTTTCTTTGACTTTTGTTTTCTGGCTGACACACCTGTAGAAGCTCTTTGTTCTTCATGACCTTTGTGAAGGTCATCTCCAGCTTTGCCTTCCTTACCCTATTCCTACACAACTGGGCTGTGACCCTATAATCTTCCTTGGATACCTGTCCTTGCTTTCACTGACTGTGGATTTGTTTCTGGCCCCTGCTGGTCCTGACTAACCCATGCGAATCTTTTGCCTTCCTTGCCTGAACTTTTCCTCCTTTTGCTAGTTCTTGTGCTCTACAGACAGCATCCCTAAAGATCTGCCAGACTTCTTTTGCTTCCTTGTCCCTCAGAGCAGTTTCCCAGAGGGTCCTATTGACTACATCCTTGATTACGTGGAATTTTGCTTTCCTAAAATTCATGATTCTGACTTTACTCTTTACCTGACCTCAGGACTACAAACTCCACCAACACATGATCTCCAGTCTTGATGGCCCAAATTAACTTGTGTTGGCAGTCCATGGGTCCAGTATCACACACCCTCTTGTAGGGCTGTCCATAATGGGCCTTCAGAAGTTATCCTCCAGCTGCCACTGGAGTCTCCTGGACTGCCCAGAGCTCACCATGTTACTTGCCCAGCATTGAAGGTGCTTGGCTGGACAAGAGTCTGCAAGCAACAATGCCTCCTGCAGCTGGAGCAAGAAGGCTTTGTCAGCAGGCTCCCCTTGGCGTTCTCTTTGTTGTCTCAGTGTCTGATTCCTACCCACAGGCTTTCAACCTGCTCATACCTATTCTTCAGAGACAGAACTTCACACTCAATCCACCTCCCGATAAAGAGGGCAGCCCCTCCATCCTTACTTTTCTTAGAACACTGTGTCCCTCCTCAATGCAACGCTGCACTGCAGCAGCAAGACCGGCAAAACGAGATCTTTAAAATCCTGTGGTATCAATGTCTGTAATCTTGCTGCTCTAATAAGCAGTTCTGTACAGAGCTTCTCTCAATCACAGTTGGTGATGCATTAGCTCCATGAGTCATTCACCCCAGTTTCCAAAAAAAAAAATCCAAACATATATATATATAAAGGTGGGCATCAGTAGATCAGTCAGCAGTGGTTATGTGAATGGCTAAGGAATAAGGGCTGCTGAGATCAGAAGTAGTGCTTTTTCCAAAAAAGAGCACAGAAACTACACTGATTGCTTTCTCTCTAAATAGCACAAACAAGACAAAAAGCCAGATGCTGGCTAATAAACTAAAAAAAATTGCATTGAGAAAAATGGAAAAAAACCAACCCCAAACAACTACTGAGATAAATGTAATTACCAGTTAGCTTTTCAATTGTATATTTCCTCTGTAAAAATTTGGAAGGGTAACCACAGATTTGTTCTGGCTCTTTGTGGAATTTATGTCTGACACAGCTGTTCACTTAGTTCAGGCACAGTACAGCTTTACAAGAAAAACTGAATATAAGCAGCAAGCTCCAAAAGAAACAATAATAAGGAAATATGCAGCAGGAAAAGTTCGAGAATATACATTTGATTAGGTACTCATTTATACAGTAAAATGGCAAGAAATGTCTAACACTTGCGAGTCCTGTTGTGATTTTCTCTGTATTTCCCATTCAGAAATAGGAAAGAATGTTACCAGGGTTCTTTAGGACAAAAGCTGATCTAGTGATACCTTCTATGGAATCTCAGAATCTGTTTTGGGTCTTGGCTTTAGTTTTGGGATTTATTTTATATTTTATATTTTATTGCCAAAAAAAGAAAAAGAAAAGCAGTATGTTTCTGAGACCTATGAAGTCTTCTTGCATCACCAGAAAAAGAAAGTTGGAAATATTAATAATAGAACCAGAGTGACAAAATTTTGTAAATGAAGTTTGCACATGGACGTCCTATGTCCTCTTTCCCAGCTGGAACCTTCAGGCAAGAAAATGCAGCAACAATGTGGTGGACAACCCAAAATACTATTTTATTCCACATCTATCTGTGTCCAAAATTGTGTCTAAGACCCTGCAGTGTGGCGGGAAAAATGGGACCAACAGGTGCTGGGTCTGTTTAAAGCCAGGGTCACACAAGCAGAGCCCTCTTTTTTCAAAGCTCTGGCTTAAGCCAGAGGCTCCCCTTTGTGGGTTTTCTTTCTTACATTCAGAGGTGCTTGTTTTGAGCAGGTTTGTGGATTCGCAACAGCAGCACTTCACAGGAAGCTGCATTTCACAATCAAAACCGGTTTCAGTGTGAACTTTGCAGTGTGCGGCTAGAGCCGTAGGGGCTGGGGTTGCTGTTTTTGGTGCTTGGAGAAATAGTTTCTTCCCCCCATCACACCCATGGCTCCGGAACAGCAGCACCAACACCAGTAGAGTTCAGCAGGAGGCAGCGAGACCGTAGCACCAACACCCAATGAACCACAGGCTGTCATCGTGGGGCTGGAGTGTCCCAGCTACACCAGCAATTCTGCCACCAGCACTGTTTTGTAAGTTCCTATCTTCCCAGTTTTTTTGATCCAGAGGGAAGGATGCGCCAGGCAGGGTTTGTCTGCCATCTTCCTTGCGTCCCCTAGACAGTGCATTCGGCCTGAGGAGGGCACTGTCCTGGGGGCATCACTGCCCCATTTTGAGTTTCCCTTTGGTCCTCAAAAGTCAGTGAGATTTCAGCAACTTTATAACTAGTGACTATTTGTGTTATTTTTTGCCTGTTACTATTTCGTTTTGTTAGTAAACTGTTATTTTCCTCACATATATCTACTCATATTTGTTTCTCCTCATTGGTGGAAAGAGACTGATTAAAACCATAATGGTAGGCAACTCATTTCAGAGTGTCCACTCATTAAATTGTCTTAAAAGAAGACAAAAGTGATCCACTTTTGCCAGAGCTGGTGTTTATTCGCTTCCGCTTGGCCCTTGGGAGACTTGCAGCAGCAGTTTCTCCCCTGGACATATGGATGCACTCACAACACACGCAGGGCTGAGTGGAAAAGCCTGGCCTACACTAATGAACATCCAGAGTGGTGCCATGATTAAAGCTACTTGATGCAGCAGGATATAACTGGTGTTTTCATTCCCATCAAGCCACCAATTATTTTATTTCTGGCAAGACAACCTACATGGTATACCCTGGGACTAATCAGTGTTGTCAATACTGAAAAAACATTTTGTTCTTTAAGCCTCCTTATATCCTCCATAGTTTCTTAAAAGTAGCTCTGTGAAAATAACTGAGGGATGGAGAAGCAGGAGGTGGGTGTTTTGTGTTTGTTTTCTGCAGTGACTGACATGCATTGCTATTGTCAAGGTTTTTCCTTCTCTTCTGTGTCTACAGGGGCAGCAACAGTTTCAAGCCTAAAGCTGTCAATTTTTGCAGAAAAAGCCTATAGTACCACCTGGCCACTACTGGCTGCCCTTCCAGGCAGCGAGGGAACCTGAATACCCCACCAGATCTGCCCCTGTGGTAGTCATCGTCTTCAGGAAGTCAACAGGGTTTCCAGATAACTCTCACAAAGCTGAGTAGTATTTATTAAAAACAAAATATTTTTTTAGAAAAGCACAGCCTGATGTGATGAAAACACAGGCAGTTCACCCAGGTAGTCATCCACCTTCCTCTGGCCAAATGGACAAACCTGACAAATGGAGTTGTACCAGCAGCTTTCTCTCCAGCTCTACTTACTTTATGAACCGAGACTAAGATTAATGATTTGATCTTTTTCTTGCCACATTCACCAGACCAGGCCTGAGAACTCCTGTTTGCCAGTCCTGGGGCATAAATCTTCAAAGGCTCGTTTCCCAAAGGATGGCTTTATGAATTAACTACCAGCTCCACCTTCTGCCCTGGCCTTTGCTCCCCCAGGAAGTTCAGAAATACAGCTGTTAGCAAGCCTGTCAAAACTAATACGATTAGCCCTGAAACACTCTGTGACTGCTTGCAGCTACTGCCACCCCAGAAAAGTCTTCCAGCCTCCATCCATCAGCTTGCCTGTGAAGTCTGGCAAGGGCCCAACCTGAGCTGCTGTTTTCTGCTTCTGATTTAAAAGAGTTGCTCCACTGAATGGGTGACGCTTCCTCTCCTTGTTCTCCTTCAAGTCCCAAGGTCCTTACATCATGCACCAGACCTCCTGTTTGTTCTGAGCCACAACCATGTGCATTTTTTCCTTTCACAATGATCTCAACCATTTTTATACACTTTCAAATTTTGTTTCTGTTGTTCCAACCAACCCATCAGTCTCAGTAATCTGCTGTTCACACCACTCAGTTCTCATTTTCATGCTACTCATTACATAATTTCAACAACTTTTCATCTGCTGACACAAAGGCTGCCAAGTTTTTGTTGGGTATCTCTGATTTTCCTTGAAACAGCTCTTTCCAAAAGACATCTCCATGACTTCTGTTAGCTGGTATATTTCAACAGAAGGTAGTATTCGGATACACAAGATTCTCTGCTGTGAATTTCTGGGAAATAATTGAAAAAAGTTTTTTCTTTATTATTTGGCGTTCTAGATGAGTTTCCATTGCCCCCAGTGCACAGGGGATAGTAAAGATAAAAAGCAGATACAGTAGAAATCACCAGGCATTTATTTGTTCATATTTCTCATCTCTTTCATTACTAGCTCTATTTCTTTGCTAAATCATGTTTCCACCAGGATCAAGCACACAGGGGAATGAACTGCGACATCTCTTCCAGCACAGCTGCTTGCTCTGGTGGCGTGCATCCCTCCTTCAGCAGAAAAATATAAATTATCAGTCCTTTGCATTATGTTGTCCATTTGCTCATCACTCCTTTTATTTACTTACACAGGTATAAGCAATACATCATGTGTGATGTGGTGGAGTATGTGGGTAACATATTATGAGCTCTGCTCTGTATTATGAACACATTATGTGCTCTGTGATATGAGCACATCTCAGCCTGGCCAAGGCAAACCTCACCACTGTAGCCCACACAGTTTTGGTGGCACATCTTGGAAGAAAAAACTATTGAACTTGCAATCCACATCAAATTGTCGCCCAGTACCCCATAGGGAGCCAACATAAGGAATTTGGTGAGCCAGACCATGCAACAAGGGACTTCTTGCTCTGTTTTAAAAGGGGACATTCATGGGGCTTCACTTTTCCTTGGATCAGAGTGACAAGAACAGCCATGGGGAGTAAGAGTTTAAGAAAGAGAAGAGATACTGCAACCCAGTTAACCCTGTTTTGGTTTCTGCATGTCTGGATTTCCATCATCTGGAAGATAAGGCTTTTGTAAATCAAAAGCAAAGATTTCTTGGTTGAGTAATGTCCTTGGTGTACTCCAAAGGGCTTAAATTGAAAGTCCATGGTGCTCACCACCTAAGCCAAGCTCTGAAGCAATCCTGGACTTAGTCAGGAAAGCAGGAAGACTCTGGTCACAGGAAGCAGTGGCCTGGGAGGGAGAGAGCAAGTGAGCTTTGGAGTTTACATGAGCAGGGAACAGAAGTCTGCCCATCAGGACTTGGCTTTGGTGCATGACAGAGTAGGGTCACAGCATGCATGAGAGGTCCTGGACCAGGTTTTCCCTTGGGAAAGTAAAAAAACCTCAAGTGGTGGCCTTCTGGAGTCTGTCTGCACACCATGTGGATGCACTAAATACAAGATTATAAAAGATAAACTTTTCTACTGCCTGGGTCTGCTCTCTCGGCATCTGCCAAATCACTTGGCCTACTGCATTACCCTGGAAAACAGCTCATCTGCCTGAACACTTGTCTGTCTCTCCCAGCTACATCAGATCAGCTAAAATGTAACCTTTGTCCACAAGCCCAGGGAAACTACAGATCTGCTTGGGTTGTAGAAATTATATTTATTCTGATACTTGGCCAGGCCCCAGGTCCTACACAGATGAAAAAAAACCCCAACAACGTGAAATATATATTTGGTTTCACTGGCATCAGAAGTTGAACTCCCATGAGTTCAGTTTCCTGCTTTACATATGCTTAGTGGTTTCACATTCTTTTTTATACCAGAATCATTGGGATAACTGGCAGGCTCACGGTGGGCTGATCAATGACCTCACATCATCAAATACAAACAGAACTGCAGACAGGTGAGGCACATATTTATATACATGAACTGAAACAGTTGGCTATAGAAAGAGCTTACAGGTGAGCTAATCAGATCCTGATGAGTGCTGGAAATAACCTGGTCACAGGTCACCTGAGGGTCCTGGCCTAGCCACACCATCAGTTTCCAAAAATTGCTGGAGATCACTGTTTTGTAATGAGTTTGTCACTGGCTGCCATTGAGCAGCCCTTAGCTCCTGCTCTACTCACTCCACAGCCACCCTTGAGTAACTGACCCTAGGCAAACAAGCGCTGCAGTGACTCATCTTCTGCCCCTGCAAGCTTCATCCTGGACCAGGCGCATGCAATGGTGAAGATTCAACATGAAGATGCACAATCACAAAAATTTCAGTCAAGGAGCACATCTATTGATGTTGAACATCACAACAACCAGACCCACGGCTAACATTTCCTGGAGTTCTGCACAATTGCCTCCATCAATTAACCATTTCAAAGACTGGCTTCAGTTTATTAGAGATGCTTCTAGGCTTGCAGTCCTGTACATCATTCCTGCTTGGCAGGGGCTGGTGCAACTTGAGGGTGTGCATGAGGTGTACAGATAGACTGAGCCAAAACCCACAAAACTGAAGAAGGGTTTATCAAAACAGTACCAATATACATAACTGTAATCCCTAGAATATCTCACATACATTGTGGTGAATTTACTGATGGTCTTAATATCCATAGAATTCATGAAGTGCTTTACAGGATGCTCTTGGCCTCTTTGGGAGGGACTGATGCCCTAGGATTCTCTCCCGCATCCCTGAGTAGTTGCAGTCCCTAGAACCCCTGGAAGGAGATTCAGTCATGAAGCTTCTGCTCCAAGCAGAAGCTTGGATAATTAAACTATCCAAAACTAGTGAGGATCACTTAGTATCAAAAGCAAAAGACAATTCCTTGCGCATACTCTGATATAAGGAACAGAAAGAGATAGATGCCAGTCAATGGTATGAATGTTTAATCATTTAGGAGATTCTGGAAGCAGTATTTGGCTTTCTATGGCATATCTAACTGCTGACTGCAAGCAACTGAGTTTTGATATATATTAGCTTGCCTAGGTTTTATTTTAATTAAAATAGTCAAATCCTTCTTTGTCCAACTCAGTGAACCACCTAACACATCTGAATTTACCTCAAATGTCACCAGGCACAGGGCTCTGCCATCTGTCTGTCCCACTCCAGTCTTCACACTTCTGTCACATTGGCCTCTCTGCTTCTTCCTCTTGCTAAGCAACAGTCAACAAATTAATTCCTTCAGGATCCCCCTCAAATGCTCCCCAGCTGCCCTGGGACACTTGTCATCACAGACACTAAGACTTTGTTTGTAACACAAGCCTCAAATATTTCAATTTCTTTTTCTACATTACTTTTGAAGTGAAAAGCTCACAAGAGCGTTGGTGAATTTTAGCACTTTCTGCAATGTTATTCCAGTGAATATCAGTACTATCCTCAGGCAATTGCTCATAAAGGAATTCAGCATACCCCACTTGATCTATAAGATACATTTATCAAGACTGAAGTAAAACTTGAGATATGAGTCATAGAAAAAAAAAATCTATCAATCTGGCCCTGCCAGTTCATGACACTATTTTCTTGAAGATGTCCTCACTGACTCCTGTTTCACAGTCAAAGTAAAGGCTTGTCAAAACTTTTCAACATATTTGAGTTTATAGCCTCTCATTACATACTTTTAATTATTATATTATTATTATTCCCCCCTAAGAGATCACAAAGGCTATTAGGCCTTATTGTACTTATTTTATATCCTAAATAGCCTAGGGAGGAGGAGACTGAGGGGAGGCCTTATTGTGCTCTTCAGCATCCTCACGAGGGGAAGTAGAAGGGCAGGCACTGATCTCTGCACTCTTGAGACCAATGAGAGGACTCAAGAAAACAGCACAAAGCCAAGTCAGGGGAGGTTTAGGTTGGATATCAGCAAAGGGCTCTTCACTCAGGGGGTGGTTGGGCACTGGAACAGGCTCCCCAGGGAAGTGGTCACAGCACAAAGCCTGACAGAGTTCCAGGTGAGTTTGGACAATCTCTCAGGCACACGGTGTGACTCTTGGAGTGTCCTGAGCAGAGCCACAAGTTGGACTCAATGGGACCCCTCCAACTCAGCATATTCTGTGATTCTGTGATCCTAGGGTGATCAAACAGACATCAATAGAGTTTATGTAAATCCATAAAACACTCTTTAAATCTCACAGGGCACTTAACACTACCCTAAACAATGCAAATTTCTCTTGCAAATGTGCACCCTACATTTGAGTATTGCTGACAATGCAATTAAAGAACCCCAATCTCACCTCACCTCCTCCCAGCTGGCTATTAGTACCCAAAGGTGGTCTCAAGTGGATGCTCAGGTATGAATAAAGTGTTGAATAAGCACACTGTGGCTCTACTCTCCTGTTGCCCCCTAGTTTCTGCTGCCGTTTTTCAGTGTGGAGGGCTGCCTGTGCTGGTTGTGGTATCAACTGTATGAACACACAAGCCTAACTAAGCAGCATGTGCCTCACATTTAATCTGAATAAAAACAAACTATGCAGAAAATAAATGCTGCAGAAATAACTTTGCTCTATCTGCCAAGCTTTGTGTGGTCTTTCTAAAAACATTCCTTAGTCCATGTTTTCTGAGAATGCCTTATAGTGTCTTAATTGCCATAAAGTATAACTCAGAAGTTGAGACAAGGAAAACGCTGGAAATGCTCCTAGGCGTTACCAAAGCTCATACAACATCAACAAACAGTGCCGATCCCAACACATTTTCTCTGTGTCTGCAGCTTCCCCAGGAAGAGCAAATTCTCTGCTGCACAAGTATTTTCTGCAAACACGCGTCCCTTGAGGGGAAATGAGAGCCAGGAGCTTGCGCTGGGCTCCTGCGAGTGCTCCCGTACGCTGCTCACAGCTCTGACAGGAGTGCTGGCATGTCTGGCTGGTCACTGGCAGTGACTCACTGCTTTGTTTCTAGTGAAACAATTCAAGAAACAGATTTTCAAGCCTGTCGCTGCAGCTGATCCCACCAGTTTTGCCTGTTACTCTGCGGAGTCAGAAACTTCTGCTGCTTGCAGAGGAAGCTCATTGTTTACTGAAGAAATCTGCAGTTGTGCTCATCCAAGAAGTATCAATGGACATCTCTGGGAATACAGAGACAATTAATTCCTTTTTAAATGTTAATGAGCAATTAGATGAGCTGGCCAACCGTCATGTTGGGTACAAATTTCATACACAGGCTGCTCAACTCTTAAGAGTAAAAAGGTGTGGTAATGTCTTTTCCAGCCTCTGCTCCAGGCTACAGACTCAAATAACATCAACAGCTGCTTCACAACATACACATACAGGAGACATTTGCCATGAAACGTGGTATCAGTGCAACCTTCTGACATGGTCCCCAGCCTCTGTCTACTGCGAAGCAGGAGAAAGACCCACTTCCAGAGCACACAGAGGGGGAAACCCCCAGAGCTGTTGCTCCTCCGCACCTCAGAAGTTCAGAGTATACCAGGCCACAAGAGTAAATGCTTGCCAAGTTTTATCTTGGAAAACAAGAAGAATATTTATAGCCATTGGGAACTCAGAAAAAACAAAAAGACAACTTTTCAATGCATGATACTGAAATAACCCGAAGTACTGAGTCAGTATTCCTATGGCTGCAATGCTCTGAGGAAGGAAAGAAAGCACAAGAGCTCTCGTACCAGTTTTCAAAAGCCTGGTCTCTCAAGCTATCAAGAAGCTGATACAGGCTGACCTGGTATGAAACAATAATTTAAGGCAAAAAATCTTCACATTCTGAATTCAGGAAAATGTAATGACACAAGAATGCTGCAAAGAACTTTGCTATATATTTTTTATTTTTTCCACTAAAAAAAAATAGATATATATAAAATGGGGGTGGGTGGGTCAATAAAACACATCATGCAAATAGGTCACTAAATTTTCTGAAAGATTCTGTAAGATTCATAGAGGCTCCTGGTCAAAAGGAATGACGAAAGTCAGAGGGTCTGCAAAAGCTTACCAAATTTTGTTAGTAAATTACACCCTTGCCAAGGAAATCAGTGTGTTTGTCCCTGACCTCCTATATAAACACACAGCAGTGGGTATTGGATAAAGAGGTAGGGTAAAAGAGAAGAGCAGAAGAGGCATGTTAATTACAGAGGGAGAGAGAGAGAGAGAAGGGAAGAAAGAAAAAGATGTCACCAGTCCTGGCTCTAGTATTTAACCAGCTGGGGTGTCCAGGGTCCTGGAAGTGCCCAAGCGCATGGGCTTTGTGGAGTTACCTTTCTAAAAGTCAGTTATCCCTGCCCTGGAGACAGGTTTCTTGCCTTCTATGCAAATCAGTTACCACACACAGTACATTTTTTTAGACCTTTATGCAAATAGTTCAGAGGGCTTCAGTAGTTTATGGTGGCCTTGATTTCCCCTTACAGTCCATACCCACTTCTTGGCCTCAATTCTGTGCTGCACTGTTCTGTGTTGTGCTTATCTCCACATTATTATGATTAAATATTATGCAATTGTGCAATAAGCTGGTGAAATAAGAGAATAAAGCAGTAAGTATAGAGTAATTCATTACAGTTGGTGTTTTAAGAGCAATTGATTCAATTAATTGTCTTAGTTGAAAATTAAAAATATGATGTAACTGGAGAAAAGAGTAAAATCAATTATTTGGAGTATTACCTATATAATCAGTTTGATTTTAATCTGGCCAGGGAATAATTTAAGGAAGAATAAAAATTTGGAACAGAACAACCCATCTCATGCCCTTTTCTGATGCTCACTGAAGTTGTCCCAGTACTGTTCCATTCTCCCCCACAGCTTATGGCTCTTTGATTGTGGATGCTTGCAGACTGTTGCTGCCATCAGACTACTGGTATTAGCTAGAGATGATGGGCAGCAGAACTGGTTGACAGAGGACTGACAGAGGTCTTCCACCTCTTCACAGTTTTTCACAATTTCACCTATTTCTTCACCTATTTCACAATTTTTATAATTCTCTCAGCATTCTGGAAAAAAATTTTCATTGTTTGGCAATATACAGCTACAAAAAGTTGGAAGAAGTAAAGTGACTGGAAAGCAGAGCCATGACTCCTGGTTAAATTTTGAAATTCCATGCTGCATATCAATTCCTCTTTGACCCAGACTCCTTCAGCACCCTTTTTGACAGATTTACTCTCGGCTACCTATCTAATGCATTCATGGCTTTGGACAATCTACCACTCCTAAACTCTCATCCACACCTTTGCAGGGCTGTTTCCTATCACCTTCAGGTACCTCAGGGGACAAGAGTGACCACAGGAACATTAATGGAAACCCTGCAGCAGATTCCCTGGGCACACCATGCAACCTCCTCAGTGACTTGTGCTTAAATGCACAGACCCCTTGGCCAGGTAAAGCCTGCAAACATCTCTCCCAGAACACCTTACAGGCTGTTCTCTTCCATCAGGCTAGAGCAAAATGTTCCTGTGAGGCTCGTTCCATCTGCCACCTTCCCTGCCAGGGGGTGCACTGCAGTACAAAGCAGCTCATACACACACTCTACAAAATCAGATGAATTAGAAAAGATCTTATGAGGATAATTCAGCTAGTGCAGATGTCCAGCAGGCAACAATTCCATTTTCCAGCAAGTTTCAAAGATAAAGTAGGTTTTTTTGTCTTTTCACAAAATTGTTTAAATATTTTCAGGCTGTGGACATCTGTTAAGACTTCTTACTGCTCTGGGCTTTGACTTTCTCTCCCTCATAGTGGACTAACCTGCAGGTCAACCATAGACATAGCAATGAAACTCCCTTTGAGATGCATGACTAACAGAAAACACAAAATGCTTGCTCGTTCTCTGTCAGGAAAAGGGGAAGGGGAAGGGGAAGGGGAAGGGGAAGGGG
>VZUI01053989.1:0-27083 GCA_013401135.1 Cettia cetti
GGTGCCCCGGGATCCACAGCTCCTCTCATCCCAGACTGTGCCACTGTGTCCCACAGATCATGGGGGCTCCTGGTGCCCCGGGATCCACAGCTCCTCTCATCCCAGGATGTGCCACCGTGTCCCACAGGTTATGGGGGCTCCTGGTGCCCCGGGATCCACAGCTCCTCTCATCCCAGGATGTGCCACCGCGCTGTCTTTGTTCCTCCCGTTTAGCGCTTTGATTTGTGCGGCTCTGCTGAGAATCTCCCTTGCAGCTTGTTGACTTATCACTCATCCCCGTGAGTTCCCATTCTCTCCCCTCCTGACAGCTTTGCCTAATGTACTTATTCATTCCATTTAAATAAATCGAAGCGGGCCTATGACAGCCGATAAGTGAGTCACACAAGAACAAACAGAAGGGAAGCACTGCAAATAGTCAAATGTCAAGTAGGAATGGAAAACTGTCCCTATAGCTCCAGCGAACCTTAGATGTCTAATATTTATGGCCAATTGATGTCATTAGAAAGTAAATAAGCCCTCTTATGCTGCATTACAAAAGATTAACTGCAAGCAATGGAGTTTAAATAGCACAGATAAGTGCAGATGGAAATAAACCTGTTTAAAGCTGGAAATATTTGCTGAACCTCCTTGCTGCTTTTAAGATAATTGATCTCTGTATATCTGTATTGAATCTTGCCATAAAAGCTTTGAAACGTCTTCTGGCAGAGCCCAGCTCACTCGTGACTCAACCTCTCCTTATCTCTGCAGATTGCAGAGGGTTTTTTCATTCCTCAGCACGCTGGGTGGGGAGCTGGGGCCGGTGTCAGCACTTTCCATCCGGAGATGCTCCAGGTTGGGTTGGAAACCACCGGCCCCAGCTGCAGCCTTGCCCAGCTCCTGTCACACCCCGGGGATGGGGGAACATCTCTCACTGTTCCCAGCCTCAAAGGACAGCAGGAAAATGGGCAGTGACTGGAGCGTGCTGCAGCTGAGGGGCTCTGGAAGCAGCCTGGCACTGGAGATATTAACGAGCTGCATTTTGCTGATGAGGGAAGGCAGCGAGGGAGGAAGGGAGGAGTGATTTGCTGCCCCGTGCCCACACTGATCTCAGGTACAGGGCCATCCCTGTTCTGACAGCAGAACACGCTCCCAGCCCTGAGCTGGGCCAGCCAGGGGACCCTGTGCCCAAACCTGCCCGCAGGTGAGCGGCACCTGGCAGAGCACGGGGGGCACAGAGGGCACAGGGCTGCACACCCTGTGGGGGCTGAGCACAGCCGTGCCCCGTGCTCACACGGAGCCTGCAGAGGGCCGGGAGGGGCGCTCCCGGGGCCGAGGCAGCGGCTCAGGCGTGGAGCACCAGCGCAGCCCCGGCCCGGGCCCGGTGCCCCCGGCGGCCCCGCCAGGCACCGTCTGCAGCGGGACTCGGTGCCAAGGCAGCGCCGCGCCGCTTGTGCACTGCAGAAACATTTATTTGATCCTCCAACTCTGCTTTCAGGATGATTAATCTGCGCCCGGCTGTGTGCTTAGGCTCTCCATAAAGGCAGGTGCATGTGTTCGTGCGCTGCTGCTGTCAGGGCCGTTAATGTAAGCGTCTGTTTTACAGCCCAATTGACAGCAGCATTGTTCTGGCAGGGTTACAGCTCTGACATGTGGAATCAATCTTTTTAACCTGTCAATTAATCAGTGGGCAGCTGTCAGCCCAGCTGAAAGGCCTGAAGGACAGTGCCCTTTCAATGGATTATACTGGATGCTCGGTGGAGTAAAATTGAACACTTCAGTCTCGGGAACTCTCCCTGCATCCAGAGCAACGCTCCATCTCCTTCTCCTGCAGGAAACGACACCAGGGCCTCCTGCACAGAGCCAGGCAGGGAGGGACAGCAGTGACACGCTGGCTGAGTGACACGCTGGCTGTGTGACACGCTGGCTGAGTGACACGCTGGCTGAGACAGCCCCAGAGCACAGCTGCAGGGCAGGGGGAGCGGATCCCTGACCCCTGATCCTTGATTCCTGACCCCCTGATCCCTCATCCCTGATCCTGGAGCACGGCCAGGCTGGGAGGTCCAGCCCTGCTGTGGAGGGCTGTCACTGGGAGCTGTCCCCATGCTGGGTGCCAATGCCCCAATCCTTGCTGGCAGCCCAGGTGCCCCCCAAGCCTCAGCCCAGCCCCTCGGTGAGTGCTGGGACTGCCCTGGCTCCCCACTGCCACCCTGCAGTCACGGGAGCCGCTCCAGGTTCTCTCCTCCTGCAGGTCCTGTAACTTCCTTCAGGGCTGAAGTCTCTCCCACCGTCTCCTTGCTCTTTCCAAGGGTGGTTCCCACCCCTGGAGGGTGCCCTGGGGAGCTGACGCTTGTCTGTAACCCGATCTCCCTTCCCCACAGCGCTTCGGGATCCTCTTTATCCCCTTCGGAGCAGGTGTTGGAAAGGGGACAGCAAACAGCCTCCGCAGGTGGCTCGGGTGGCCAAGGTCCCCTGGCAGCGAGCAGCTCCAGCAGGAAACAAAAGCATAACCTTGAAAATGCAGCACTTCCCTGCTCCCTCAGCCTAATGTTGTGTGGTGTTCGTTGAGCGGCCACTAATTTGATTCATATGAGAAGCTTGACCTTATTCCACCAAGTGTTTTCCAGCCTGGATTTCTCTAACTGCTTGTTTATAGAGAGTATATGGAGCATTTAATGCTTTTTTTCAGCTATTTAGGAACTTGTTGGGTTTTTTTTAAGGCAGTCCCAAGAGAGCAGGGCACAAGCCACAGCCTCCTCCCCCCTCCCAGCCATCAGGGTGCCCGAACCCCCTCCCTGCTCTGGTGCTGGGCAGGGAGGAAGGATAATTCATTTGGTGGCTGCATCATTACGTGGAGGTGACTCCAAATGCCATTATCTTTGTTTAGCACAAGCAGGGAGCAGTTAGTGCTCTCCGGGTAATCAATCTCAGCATCAAAAAGCTTTGGGGACACAGCAAAGCTCTGCTCACGCCTTAATCTCTCAGCACCATCATTTCCTCAGCCGGGGAGGGGCAGGGCCCTGGGTGCCAGTGCCTTTCGTGATGAATTTGGGTGATTGATCTTTCCAAGCTGCTGCTGCCTTCCTTGCCACGCAGACACAGAGGTGCAGCGTTTCCAGATCTGTGTGAGATGGCTGTGGGCAATTAGTCACAGGTGAAGGAGCCCCCTCCTGCTCTCCAGTGAGGGGGGCACACCCTGGGCGTCAGGATCTGCAGGTCTGGGTGCCAGCTTCAATGGCAAATTGTGGGGTGGGAGGCAGGCACTGACTGTTTATTTGTATAAAACTCCTGATTATCTGCCCCAGGTGTGGAGCTGGACCTCGGCAGGGCATGGGCTCCCAGCATCTCCAGCAGCCACCGTTCTCACTTGATTTATTTTCACATTACACTGCAGGAAATAGAGAAATATTATCTCCTGTTTAGCACAGCCAGCAGAGAGGCAGAGCCAAGGTCACAGAGCCAGTCCGAGGCACAGGGTGGCTGAGCCCTGGTCCCTGTGCCCACCTGGGCTGGCTGAGCTCGGGGAGAGGGGCTGGGGGAGCCCCTGGCAGCCCCTTGGAGAAAGACTCTAAAGAAGAGCAAATAGCAACTGAAATATTTTCATCTGGGGCCCGCTTATAAGAAGTGGCAAGACTAAGGACCGAGTGGCTCCTAATTTGCTCCTGACTCTTTTAATCAAGTCGAGCTTTCAGCCCTAATCCCGAGCCAGGCTTTTCAGAAAAGATTGCAGGAAGATTATTCACCAGGAGGAGCAGGAGCTCTGAGCACTCACCAGCACCCACTCTGCCAGAAGAACGAGGTGACCAGTTCTGCCTCTTGTCACTTGTCTCTGAGGTGTCAGCAGCCCCACGCCCGGGTTTGGGGGCTCAGGATGTAGGCTGGGTGCTGATGGGAGAGCCCAGAACCCCCTCTCTGCCCTGGCAAGGGGCACAGACGGGCACAGCCTGCCTAACAGGGTCCCCACCACGCTGCTGGGCTCTGTGGGACACAGGCCACCCTCGCTGAGGTTACTCAGCTCTGTCCCCTGCTTGTCCCCACCCTGGGGTCCACATCCCAAGGTGGAATCCAAGGTGAGGATCCTCTCCCACGATTACAGCACGCCCTTGGATGCAGTTGCACCTCCTGATGATTTATGTGCCACACACCCTCTACTCCAGCCACAGGAACAGGAGGATCTGCAGGTGAAATTGTCAGATCAAAGAGAGTTTACAGAGCCCCTTTAAACAAATTTTTACAATAATAATTTCTGCGTGCAGTGCCTGCAATAAAAGCCAAGGGATGAGGTGGCCAGGGAGCGAGCCCCGGCTGTAAATCTCGGCGGGGCCGAGCCGCTGCTGCTCTCTGCTGCCGTGCTTTATGGTGTCATCCCAGCCCCAGCCTGCCCGCGGTGAGTTACAGCCCCGCAGGCAGCGGGTGCCCATCCATTATCCCAGATGTAAACAGGTATTCAAATCGCAGCTCCAGAGCCTTCTCCCTGGCACTCAATCACTCCTGCAGCCTGACCCCGACCCTGCCAAGGTCACAGCTCTGATTGCTGCTGCTCTGGCACGGCGGGGCCCAGCCAGCAGCTCTGATTGTCCCCCAAATTAACTCTGATGTCTGTGCAGAGTAATGCAGCCTGCTCTGATCAGCCCGAGCCTGGCTCCATCCCTGTGGCTGGGGCTGCTCGGGGGTGTTCAGGGACATCTTCCAGACCTGCTGTGGGCTCTGCTGGGGGCCTTGGGGCCATCCCAAACCTCCTGCTGCCCCTGATCCTCAGCCCGTCAGCAAATGCCAAACCACAGCCTTGGCTCCCCGCTCTGCCTCCTGCCAGAGGGACACTTGTCCTGCATGGCCCACCCGGCCTTTTGGGGGTGACATTTTGGGGCTGACATTTTGGGGTGACTCTCCCCTCCCACCCATGCCCAGGGCGAGCTGCTGGGAGCACTCAGTGCCCCAGTCCCGCGGGGATCACAGGGACAGGGGTGCAGCTCCCTGACTGCAGCTCAGCTGGCAGGGCAGCCCGGCACAGCCAGACCCTGTCCTGTGCTGAGCACACGTCAATGAGATTTGAAGGTGCTCAGCAAAACCTTTTAAAGGGTCCTTGAAGCAGAATCAATAACCAGTTCATCATCCTCCCTGCTTCTCCTTACCCCATGATGCCTTTTCTAAAAAACAGCTGCGAAATTCCTCAGTCACTGCCCAACTAGCAGGCAGTAAATCTGCAGAATATAAAGATGATTTTCATTTCCATGGGGTTACTCTATTTTTCTCTCTAAATATTTCAGGGGAGCTCGATTCATGGCTTCTCCTTTGGCGTTAAAAGAAAATAATAATAATTTTTTATTTAAAAGGTAGAGAGCGAAGCCCCGAGCGCTGGGGGCCCCGCATTGTGTTTCAAATGGTTCCCAGCTTCATTACTAGCTCTAAGCAAGTTCTGTATACATCACCCCGTTTAATTCAGCAATATCATCAGTGTCAATGGGCATCCAGCGGCTGCTGGCTATTGGTCATCTGGAGCTGACACAAACTCAATAAATACTCCATAACCCCTGACAGCCGCCAGCAGATTAGCCCGGAATGAGCGATGGCCCAACCAACACCTGCTGAACCAAATCACCGCCGTGAGTGATGGGCCCGTACCCAGCTCTGACCACGAGCGAGATCAGGGGAAGAATGATTTTGTACTTTAAGAAAAGAATTAGAGATGGTGGCTGGAGTGATTGGAAAACCTTCCCGAGGTTTCTTGCTCCTTCCTGCCCCGCTGGCACGTGCAAGCTGACCACGGGCTCCTGGCAACAGCAGCAGTTTTTATTATTCTGTACATTATTGATGTCACCACCAAGTGACTTTATTTCATGTCTGAGCACGTTATTGCTCTAAATTATCATTTTAAGCTGTTTGGTGAGACCTTAACCACTGCTTAAAAATCAGCACTTATTTAAAGGTAATGTTGTGCATATGGAGCCTCAGGTGCAGCACAAGAATCTCCAGAGCTGATCCCAGAGATCGACTGGAGCACAAACCACAGCACTGCACAAGGTCCTGGAAAATTAGAGGAGCTGAAACTCTGGTATCCATTGCATTCCTGAATTTCTACTTGCCCTGGGAAGTAGAATCATGGAATCCCAGAAGGGTTTGGGTTGGGAGGGACATTAAAGCTCACCCATTCCACTCCCTCCCAAGGACAGGGACACCCTCCACTAGCCCAGGCTGCTCCAAGCCCAGTCCAGCCCGGCCTGGAAGTAACCTGCAGCTGGATTTTTAAAGTGCTGGGCTCCCAAGAATCCACAGGTAACACAAATACACAGACTAAACCACAGGTAACACAAATGCACAGAATAAACCACAGGTAACACCAGTACATGGAATAAACCACAGGTAACAAACACACAGAATAAACTACAGGTAACACCAGTACACCAAATAAACCACAGGTAACACAAATGCACAGAATAAACCACAGGTAACACCAGTACATGGAATAAACCACAGTGACACCAATACAGGGAATAAACCACAGTGGCACCAATAGAGCTAAACCACTACGGGACACGTCCAGCTTTGAGCCCAGGGCTTGTTCCCTTTCACTGCCTCATTTCCCCGAGTGTTGGTCAAGAACTGCTCTCTGCTCGGGGGCCTTTTTGATCTTTCCCTCCACAACGAGGCTCTTCTGGCTTGGCTCTGTGCCGGTGTCACCTCGGGAGCGCTCCTGCAGCAGCAGAACCCCTCTGGCGCTGGACTTGGCCTGGCTGCTGCGAGCCTCACGCAGTCCTGGGCCCCCCAGCAGTCCTGGGCCCCCCAGCCCCGCTCCCCGAGCTCCAGGGCTGCTCCTTGGGCTCCATTTCCCAGCGCCTGGCACTGGTCCCTCGCTGGGACGTGTCTGTGTGGCGGGGCTGGGATGGAGGTGACAGCCCCGCGCGTTTGATCGCGCTCCTCTCTGTCTGCTCAGGAGCTGTCAGCGATTTCACTACCCGCAGTAGCTGTCACTCCACTTTTGGCTCTAGGATCCTGTTTTGATTCCAGCCCTTATCGAGTTTATCTAGAATCCTTCTGCTCATTTAAAAGAAAAAATAAAAAAGCCACCCAAAAAAATATCTCTGATTGAAAGTGCTTTTGGAGTTAGTGTGAGTCGGCTCCCGGGGCGCCCTGCGTGGGTTTGATGCACTCCAGCCTAATTGATGTCCTGGGTTTGAAGAGCTGTCGGGATGAGGGGCCCGCCAAAGCCTTTCAGAGTAATGTGATTTGCTGGAGAGCCCTGGTGTAGGTTTGCAGAAACACTGCTGCTCCTGCTGCCAGCTTAAATCAGATACCAGCCTGACCTCGGCAAGCAGTGTCTTCTCCTATAAATTTTGGCATCACAGTGAGTTACATCATTCGAGCTGCATTATGTGCTGTTACAGACAAGGAGTCACGCAAGTTAATGTGGCAGCTGGCTGGGGCTTCAAGGCAAATGCACAAGGCTGGAAAATCCAAGCCCACCTTTGCCCTGGCACCCGCGGCTGCCCCGGCAGCCTTGCCCACGGCCGGGGTGGTTCTGCACCCTCGGGGCAGGGATGTGCTGCCTCCAGGCACAAATACCACATTTACTGCTGGGAGGCTTCTCCTCCCTGCTTTGCTTTTGACAAGAAGATGAGCAGGAGTCCTTCATCCCTGGCAGGCAGGAGTTTGCTGAGGGAGCTCTGTGGGGATGGCAGAGGGTGACACAGGGAGGTGCCACTCGGGTCACCTGGCTGTGAGTGGCCCCACGCAGCCCAGGCTGCTTATTTTGGATCCATTTTTTTACTGGAAGGGGCATCATCCAAGTTTTCCATTTATCTTGCAGAGCAGTAAAATATTTCACATACGAATGATAAAAGTTTTTGAGTAATTTTCCTTCATTTAGGCTATGTTCAACCCTTCTGCCCAACTTTTAGGCTGAGTTAAATTATTGATTTAATTGTATTCTATACTAGCTGCTGTCCATCATAATATAGGGGGGAAAAAAAACATTTTGGATTTTTCTTTCTGCGTACCACAGGACGGGGAGGCAGAGACAGAGACACATCTGTGTGCAAACCACTCCATGAATTTTCCAGAGAAGAAAATCTGTTTTGTGTTCTGGTTTGGATCTCACTGATGGCACAAACATCACTGTGTGTTCAGAGGTTTCTGTCTCCTTCTGCCAGGAAACACCAAAAGCTCAGAGACACCTTGGGATGGGGGCAGAGATGATGGGTGGGGAGGAAACAGACCATAATATTATGAAGCACCTTGTGAAAAACTGCAAATGGATCATTGCATTGTCTCTCTACCCCGCTCTGCCTTGAAAGACTTTTTCACTGTAATTGTAATTGATGTTTTCCTTCGCCCTTGTAAAATGGTTTAGTGGTTTGGAAATGATTTAAAGAGGGATAAATATGCAAACCCCTCCCAGGTTGGTGTCGGGCTGCAGCTCCTCTGGCACCCACTGATCCCCGTGTCCCTTTGTCAGGCAGGATGTGACACCCCCAGAAGGTTTCTGAGCCCTCCGAGCAGATCCTGAGCTGGGCTGGGTCACTTTTGGGCCCGTGCTGCTGCAAGTGTCCCCAGGACACGGCCGGGTCCCCTCTGTGCCCCTGGGGACAGGGCTGCCCGGGGTTTCAGCGGTGTTTGCCAGCACCAGGGGCACTGGGGGAGGCTGGCAGTGCCCCCAGCCACCCCAGGGTCACCGGGGGCTGGCTGGGACACCCCGCCCTCCCTGTGCCCCCAGGAAAGGCTCCTCCGGCAGGATGAGCTGCAACGGGGCTGCGCAGAGAGGGAAGAGTTCAACATGAACAACCCCGAGCACTGCAAAGCTCACTGCAGGGCACAGAGGGACACAGGGGGACATGAAGGGACACCAAGGGACACCAAGGGACACCAAGGGACACCAAGGGACACAAAGGGACACAAAGGGACACGTCCCCAGAGCAGGACAGGGACAGGGGTCAGGATACAACACCAGTGGGGTCCTGCCAGGACATGAGGGCAGCACCAGGTGGAAATATCCCCCTGAGGGGATCTCATGAGAGACCCCTGGGCATTTCCTGCCTGCTCCTGAGGCTGGGGCAGAAGCACCTGGGGTTTGCTGCCACCAACCCTGCAGAGGGGCCTGAGAGGGCTGGGGAGAGCCCCTGGGTGGCAGCAGGGTGGGGGCTGGCTGAGTGCCCCTGGAAACCAGGATATTAATGAAGCTGAGTGCGTAATAAATTGGAATTTATTGTACAATTAGCACCTAGAACCTCGGATGGGTGTCTCTGCTATTTTAAATCTAAATAAATAAGTAAATTAACACTACCCCACCAGTTGTTTTTTTGCAGCATAGCCAAGGCCCAAATAATTTACTAAAAATAATGAGCCTGGCTCAGTGAAGACCAGCAAGACTCTGAGACAGCTCAGTGGGGTTACATTCACAAAGGGACGTGTTCCAGCTGTCCTGGGGATCAGTGCTGTGTGGAAGCTGGAGAGGAAAGAGCTCTGGAGCCCAGAGCTGCTGCAGCACAGCCAGGCAGGCACCTGAGCAGAGCCCAGCCCTTCTGCAGCCCTGCAGAGCCCCCACCTCCCAGAGAAGCACCGAGAGTCCTGAGACGCTGTTGTTGTTGTTATTATTACTATTCTTTTAAAAAGTTCCTTCTGCAGACTGCTGTGCCTGTGACATTCCCTTCAAGCCACAATAACTAACCTGTCACAGCCTACAAACGCCGACAATGCAGCGCCGTGTGGGGCTGACTTAATAAACCTCATTTACATTCATTTTGATTCACTCAGGCATTGAAAAACATTTCACAGGGAAAAAGAAATAAGTAGGAACCTCTCCAAGCTGACATGATGTTTGCTGATATGATACGAATGGACTTAATAGCAGCACGTATGAGAACATGCATTCCTTACAATATTTGCAAATGGGCTTCTTTTTATTTATTTGTGTTTTTTTTCCCCTTTCTTTTCCCTTTGTGCTGCTGCCACTTGTGCTGGGGGAGCAGTGCCATGACCACAGCTCTGTGCCACGGGCATCCCTCAGTGCTGGTGTCCTGGATGTCCCCGTGCCAGAGTGGCCCGTGGGGCAGGTGAGGCACAGAATCAGGAATGGTTTGGGTTGGAAGGGCCTGTAAGGATCAGCTTGTCCCCATCCCCTGCTCCTCCTCCTCCTCCTCCTCCACAAGGTGCTGGCTTGGTTCTTGCTGCAGATTTTTATTTTACTCCATAACCTGAGGCTCTGCTCCCCAGATTCCCTTCCTGCTGCTCCGAGCTGCTCTTCCCAAACGGGGCCAGTCCGAGGCTCCCAGCAGGGCAGGGTCCCACCCTGGGGCAGGGTCCCACCCTGGGCAGGGTCCCACCCTGGGCAGGGTTCCACCCTTGGGGCGAGCCCAGGCTGGCTGGGGCTGGCAGAGCCTGGGCAGGGGGCACTGCCAGCCCTCCTGGCAAGCCCTGGATGAAATGCACCCACTCAGCTCCAACCACAGGCAGAAATCTCCCTGGAAATCTCCCCAAAGTCACCGTTTTAATGCTCTCCCCTCCAGCCTGCACCACAGCCCAGCAGCACAGAGCAGTGCCCAGTGCCCCTGGGTCACTGGAGCCTGCCCAGCGTTGGAGGGATCTCAGCTGGGCTGAAGGTTTATTTTACCTCAAAGAGTGATAAACACACGAGACCTGGTGGCTCTGTTATTTCTGCTGAGCTTTTGCCTGCTGACATTGGTTTAAAATAAGTTCTCTTGATTTACATCTGTCTGAGATCAGAAGGGAACAGAAGGAGTTTCAGCAGAACAGGATTCTGCAGATGAACACACGGGGCTCGTTTGCTTTCTCTTATCTGATTTGCATCACTTGGAGAGAGAGTTTAATTTCAAGCACTGGCCCTGAGCAATTGAGAACAGGAAAAAGATAAATCTCCCAAACCCTGAGACAGACTCACAGTGCAGAGAGCTGGGGAGGTGTGAGGAGCTGGGAAACCTCCGGGGGAAGGGGAAACCAGGCCCCAAAAAGAGAAATTACACCCAGGGGAGTGTGTGGGGAAAAAACCATTTTGCCGTGGGTGCATTCAGGAAAAACTCAGAGCCACAGCAGTCTGAGCGTGATATGATATCACCTGTGACATCACAGTGACATCACAGTGACATCACATCACTGTGATGCATCTATTACATGATATCATCTGTGACATCACAATGACACCACAGTGACATCACATCACTGTGACACATCTATTACATCATCTGTGATATCACAATGACATCACAGTGACATCACATCACCGTGACGAATCCAATACATGATACCACATGTGACATCACAGTGACATCACATCACCGTGACATCAGCCATGACATGGCATCACCTATGACATCCCATCCGCCATTACACAACCCATGAAATGTCATCATACGTGACATGATGTGACATCACATGTGACATCACCGTAAGATCACAGTGACATCACCCATTACATTACCCGTGACATCACAGTGATATGACATCACCCGTGACATCACCCCAGGCAGCTCCTTGCTTTGGGTGAGCTCCCAGCTCTGTTCCTGCCCCTCTGCTGCACGGTTCCTTGCAAGCAGCTCTGATCTTTGCCCAGATGTCCCCACTGACCCCGCCAGCCTCCCCTCCCTGTCCCTGCCGTGTCCCAGCCCCTCTCCCACCGTTCCCCCCTCAGGGAGCAGCTGCTGCCCAGGGACAGGGATGGAAATTCCAGCTCAGAGCCCCTCGGGCACCTGTGGAGCTCCCCCAAGAGCGTCACCATCCCGGGGTCCCTGTCCCTGCAGGTGCAGAGCCCCCCTGTCCCCAGGGCAGGGACACCACGGAGCATTCCCAGGAACCTCCTGGCACAGCCCACCCCTCACCCAGGCCAGGAGCCGAGGGGAAAAAAATGAAAGAATATTGAACTTCTAATGCACTGTAATTACCAAATGATCCTATCTCAGAAGCAATGGGGCCCTGTGGGATTTATTGCTGTATTAACAGTGGTTTTCCATTGCATTACTTAATGAATAATGTCTAGGCTAATAGCACACACACAAGAAAAAAAAAAGTAAAAAAAGGGGAGAGAACACAACTCCAATGTAATTATTATTTCTTCTAATGCAGCCACTTCTTGCATAAATACCCATCTCTCTTTATTGGGTTGTTGTTTAAAAAATGTTCCCTATTAAATTGCCATTGGTGCAAGGCATATATTATGGTTATAATTTTTCCTTTTGCTTTCCCGAGGTATTTTCCCAGCCCCTAATGCTCTCACACACCCACTGACCACTCAGCCCATCCATCCCCGGTGCCACCCTGGGCTCTGCCCCTTGGGCCCTGCCAGATCCCAGCTCTGCAAACAGCCCAGCCTCTGTTTATTTTGGTAGCCTCGCAAAATATTTATGGAGAGTTATTCGAGCAGAAAGGCTGAATGGAGATCATTGCAATGTGTCAAATTAAAGAGTGCTTAACGCTGCCTAATCTCCTGGTAATTGCTGTTGTGGCAGCGATGGCATCGGGGCTGGGTGAGGAAGCTAATGACAGGGAAAGGGCTGCTCCTGGCACAGCCAGCTCCCACAGCTTGGGCCTTTCATCTGTATTTTCATCTGTATTTTCATCTATTTATTGATTAAAGGAGCCCTGGCTGTTCCAGCACGTCCCCAACGCACAAACAGGAGTTACCTGCCCAGGGCAATGCCCCCAGCCCAGGTGCCCTCAGGGGAGGCAGCTCATCACCCCTCAAACATCCCAGACAAGGGAGATTTGTTATCTCCATTGCAGAGCAGGGGAATTCAAGCATCCAGAGACCACCCGAGCCAGCAAACAATAATAACAACAATAATAAAAATGCTGCTTGCAGCTGCTGATGCTTATCTGCGCTGTGCAGGGTTGGGGCTGCACTAATTACCGGCGCTGTGTGTGATTGGCCCCGGGTTTACTGGGGAGTTTTGTACCTCCGATCACCGAGAGCCAAACCCAATCCCCCGTGGGGCACGTGGGGCCTCCACGCCCATGGTTTGCCTCGGTGTTGTCCTTGATAAGGTCAGCAGTGAGAGGAAAGGGAGAAGGGAGGCACGGCCTGGTCCAGGGGAGGGACAGAGTGGCTGCTGGACACGTTTCCAAGAGATTTTGCTCCCTAAGAACTCTCTCTTCCCTCTCTGTTCAATAATAATCCTGCTTTTGGAACAGCAAACCCATTGCCCTGGCAACCAGCTGTGATGTCAGAGGAAATTGGCTCCGGCATCCTCGGGGGAAGGAGCAGGAGTCGATAATCCCGGAGCGAGGCAGATCCATACCCCGACAGCACGGACCCGGGAGCAGCCCTGGGAAAGAGCTCCCAGAGCGCTGCCCCAGCCCTGGGGCCGGGCCGGGCACCTTTTCTGGGCAGAAAGGTGCGAGTCAGCCTTTCCCCAGCAGCAGCAGCAGCAGCAGCAGCGGCACCCCCTGAGCCCAGCCCGGGCACATCCCGGCCATGCCTCCTGTCCCAGCGGAGCCACCGCCCCGGGCTGTGCCAGCCCCGAGCCCCAGGGCCTTCCCCAGAGCCTCGGGGCTGGCCTGGCGGGGCAGGAGGGGGGTCCAGCCCCTGGCCGGGCTGCGAGGGGGCGAGGCAGGGAGGGCTCTCCAAGGGGAGGGGGCTGAACCGGTCTGTTCCAGTTACGGAGCGCAGCCAGCGAGAGGTTCATCATTAACTGTCAAACAGCGGTTTTAATCAGCCCTGCTCCTCGGTGGAAGATAGATTTAATATCAAGGCACATTTTCAGAGCCATTAGTTTAATTATGACAGGTGTCTGCAAACTGGATGGCTCCGCTTTCAGCTCTGAATGACAGCGCTTAATTCCACGGGCCCACAGGGGCCATGAGGGTACTTTACAAAAATGAGCTTCCATTAAAGCATAAGTGTTTCTTTCTTTCTTCCTCCTTTTTTTTTTTTTTACACATATATAAATATATATTTCTCTCCTTTTGTTCTCTCTTCTCTGCTAAGAAAATGAGGGCTGATCAGAAAATTGCCCTTTAGTGGAAGCCAAAATAATTTTCCTTGCCCATTAGGACAGGTATTACAGGTTGGGAAGGCTGTGCCCTGTGCTCTCTGGCCAGGCAGAAGCACAGCCATTTGCTGCTTAACCTTTCCATTATCCATCTCCCTCTCCAGTGTTTTCCCAGCAAATCGGTAAATAACCAATAATAACAAATAATGGGAGCTTTGGGTGCCTGTGGGATGCTGCTTACCCCGAGCAGAGACTGAGGCAGGTCACCCCGAGCCCCGCCAGGTGTGCTGCTGGGAGCTCACCTGTGTCCAGCTCACAGCACCTCGTATCCACCTGCTTTAGGCCCCCAAGGCCTTCCCCTCATCCTCGTCCCCTAAAAACTGAGAGGTTTTCCATGGCCGTCATTGGGGCCGGCAGGGGAAAATCCTCTGGGGCTTTCGCAGCTTTGGGGAAGTTCGGATTAACTTCGGTGACGCCGCAGCTCCAGCCCAGCCCCGGCCCTCACCAGAGCCCGCCGCGGCTCCTGCTGAACCTCCTGCCCCTCGTTCCCTGCTGGAATTTCGCTCCGCTTTCCGCGGGGCGGAGGGAGGCGCCTGCCCGGTGCCACCAGCGCCCGCCGGGATGCGGCCCTGGGCAGCGGGCGGGGGATGCCGGGATGAAGGGGAGCAGGGGGGACCCGTCCCCAGCACCTTCGGCAGCCCCGCACCCCGCGGCTCTCCCTGTCCCGCACCCCGGGGCTCTCCCGAACCCCACGGCTCTCCCTGCCCGCATCCCGGGGCTTTTCCGCACCCCGGGACTCTCCCAGCCCCGCATCCCGGGGCTCTCCCTGCCCGCATCCCGGGGCTTTTCCGCACCCCGGGGTTCTCCCTGCCCCGCATCCCGGGGTTCTCCCGCATCCCGGGACTCTCCCAGCCCCGCATCCCGGGGCTCTCCCTGCCCCGCATCCTGGGGCTTTTCCTCATCCCGGGGCTCTCCCTGCCCCGCATCCCGGCGCTCTCCCGCATCCCGGCGCTCTCCCGCATCCCGCGGCTCTCCCGGCCGCACAGTGACCTCTGCTGCAGAGCACAGCAGCTGCCAGCCCGGCTCGCACAGCCGCCAGCCTCAGGCAGCTCCGGAGAGGTTTCCCCGCAGCCCGAGGCCCTGCCCGTGCCCCCCGCCCGCTCCCGGGTCCCGCTGGGGCGGATCCACCCGCAGCAGCTCCCCAGTCCCTGCTGGAGCTCCGAGGGCAGCAAAGGAGACCCGGAGGTGCCGCGGTGCCCGCTCAGGCTGCCCGGGCTGTGCTGCCCGCAGCTTCCCCGCAAGGGACGCGTTCCTCCAGCCCTCCCGAGACAAAATTCCTCCAGACCGGGTCACCCAGGCCTTGCCCTGCTGCTCTGCCGCCCCTTGTGCCAGCAGCTTCCCCGGGCAGCTGTGCACAGCCCGGAAGGTGCCCCGGCAGGTCCTGCGCGCCCGGCTGGCCCCGGCAGCTCGGGATGGCCCCGAGGGCTCCGGGGCAGCGCCGGGGGCGGCTCCACTCGGCACCGCAGCCCCCGGGGCCCGCAGCTCCCGCTGGCTGCAGCCTGGAGCCTTTCAGGCTCTCCCGAAAGGTCAAAAGGAAATATCACTTCTACTTTTCCCCAAGCCTGATGTTGAACATTGAAGTCTCCAGCCAGCCGCAGCCGCTGTTATTTCGTGCTCCTAATTCACAGGGTCCCTCGTTATCTCCGCATGCCCGTGACCTTTCTGTCAAGCGTTTAGGAGCTGATAGAGGGGAGTTCAGACGTGCCAAAGCCATTCTGCTGGAGAGGAAAAACACACCAGCATCGAAGGCTGGCAGGGAAATCCCTGCTCACCCAGAGCCTTTCCAGAGCCCTCCCAGGAACCCTTCCAGAGCCCTCCCAGGAACCCTTCCAGAGCCCTCCCAGAGCCCTTCTAGAGCCCTCCCAGAGCCCTCCCAGAGCCCTCCCAGAGCCCTTCCAGCCCCTGCCCCAGGCACAGTCACATCCCTGGGTTCCTCCAGTGAAAACCAGCAAGGCCACCCAGATTTCTCAGCACCCAGCAAAGACTCCTGGAGCCCTGCCCTGGGCACTGAGGGGATGGCAGAGGCCTCCAGGAGCCTTCTGGGCTCTGCTCCACCATGCACTGATGGCAAACTCTGAAATGCAAGACTGGTCTGGAGAGGCTCCGGCATTCACAGCCTAGAGAGGCTTGGAGATGGGGAGAGGGGTTGGGAAACAGGTCCAGGTGATGGAGGCACCCAGCATGGACTGGTTTTAAATGGGAATCAGCCCCTGACATGTTTTAGATACAACCCAGTCACCACTTAGATCAATTTGTGATCAGCCAGGGGTACTAAACTCCAAAAAGCCACTGGGATTTCATAGGAAAGAGAAATTTTCAAGATCCATGACCAAAGTTAACGGCCGAGTAGATTCAATTTCTGCACAGCTTTGCCGTTCCTTAAAAAACCACAAACCGCCCCCAACCCCAGAAACAGAACAATGCATTTCTCCAGAACATCCTCCCCCTTCCCCTTCACCCCTTTGGAAGTGGCTCAGGCCCAGGAGGGGCTGGCAGGTTCCAGCTCCAGAGGAACCTGGGACACACAGCAGAAGTTATTTAAGTCCAACCACACAAAATCACGAATATTCCAAACAAAGAGCATGGGAACTTGGCAGCAGGAGAGGATGTCAGCTCCCAACACAGCCAGAGCTCGGGGGCTGGCAGATGATGAGGCTCTGACGTGAGGGATGGATCACTGCGGTGTTGGGTAACCCAGAGTGGGGGAGCTGTGCCTCTGCTGCACCCCGTGCTCTGCAGTGCCCCCAGGGCCAGCAGGACCAGGCTCTGTTTCTGTCCCTCTGTGCCTTTTTTACTGCAGGAAAACACACGGCAGCAGGCAAAGGGATTCCCTTCCTGGCTTTGAGGCCGTTGCTGCCGAGGGTTGGAGCTCCAGGGGCACTGGGTTGGTGCCAGAGGAAGCCCAGCAGCTCCCAAACCCCTCCTGCCCCAGAGGAGCCCCCTCACCCCACTCCTGGGGTGCTTTGGGGCAGGAGCAGCCGGGGGGGGGCTCAGAGCTGAGCTCCAAAGCAGGACACCAAGGCTCAGGAAGGGCCAGGGCAGCCCAGGGAGCCCAGCAGCTCCCAGCACACCTGGGCTGCTCAGCAGACACCCCAAAAACGCATCTGGGGAGTCCTGGAGTCACAGCAAGGATGGGAGGGAGCCTCAGCAGGACCCTCGCTCCCCACCTGGGCTGCAGGGAGAGCAGGGGAGCACCAGGCACAGGAGAATCTCCTCAGCCTCTCCCCTGTAGCCCCACACCCGTGCCCTGGGCACCTTCCCTGCTCTCAGGTCAAAATAAAACCGTCACAGGCAAGGAACCGGCGGAACAAAGCATGAAAAATCCCCAAAGGCTTTGAGCAAACAGCTCCCCACGCTGCTGCTGGAGCATCTCATTACTCCAGGTGAGCACATGATTTCCAGAGCTGACTCAGGCTCTCAGCCTTTCCCAGCCCCAGATCACCTGCAATCCACACCAAATTGTGGGGAGCCAGCACTAAAAACAGCAAGCCTGGGATTTCATCCACCTTTGCTGCTTTGTTTGCTGCTTTCTGCTCTGACCTTGATATTTCTGTGCTCCCAGACAGACTCAGCAAATGGAGAAGCAGCAGCATTTTGCTCCCATGCAAAGCTGCTGCATCACAGAAGAGGCAGTGAATTTTTATGCCTGGTGGCAAACACACAGCCCCTAATCCCAAGTAAAAAGCATTACCTGTGGCAAACAGGCTCCTGCAGCAGCACGGGGAGGCTTCCCTTGGAGGGACTGGCAGGAGTTTTCTTAAGGTCGGGCTCTGGCTCCAGGAGGGACAATGGAGGATTTTCCAGGCTGCCAAGCAGTCACCTTGGTGCTGCTCAGAGCAGTGGGAACCTGGGTTCAAAAGAGAAAATAATCATGAGAAAAGAGAAAAAGGGCACATGAACAGAGCTCCAGAGCTCAGCCTGCAGGGAGCAGTGACAGAACCCAGGTCAGAGCTCAGGCCTGCAGGGAGCAGTGACAGAACCCAGGTCAGAGCTCCTGCCAAGCCCCCTCCCAGCCCGAGTGCAGTGGCCACACCAAGCAGGGTTGGGGTGAGCACCAGCAAGCCCGGATGATTTGCCCCTGGCACCCCCTGGTTGCCCCCAGGTGTGGGTCACTGGCCCCAGACCGTGCCCAGGGGGAGCTCAGGGGGTGGCACAGAGGGGTCACTCTGTCTGCCTCCCACAAAGGGACAGGAGGAGAGGGAAGGGAACATTTCCAGGGGACATTTCCTCACGGGAAGGGTTGTCCATGCAGGACAGAGGGCTGTCACCACCCCTGGAACTGCTCAGACAAGGGCAGGAGGTGGCACTTGGGGCCATGGTGCTGCTGGCTGTGAAGAGGAGGTCACCCAGTCCCACCCAGCAGGAGAAGTTGGGTTCAGGCCCTCAGGTAGAAACCTGCCCCTCCTTTGCTCCCCAGGAGCTCCCAGGGAGGAGAAGCTCATTGTGAGGCCCTGGCTCCTCTCTCGAGCCTCAGCCCCGGGCTCAGGGCATGGTGGAGCTTTTATTGACCCCTGCTCCCTGTGGGGCATCCATGGGACACCCCTCAAAGCCACGTCTGGGAGCCTGGAGAGGAGAGACAGGAGATGTTCCCTCAGCATTTATTGATATCAAAAGATGGATTTGTATTGCTGAGGCGCTGGCTGTCAGGCTGTGAACAGAAAATCACTTTGGATGCAATGAAACCTCGCAGCCTGTTCAGCTCTGCTGCAGCAGCCCCTGCCCAGCACCCAGCACCAGTTCCAGGCTGAGGAGCCCAAAGCTGCTGGGTGGAAAGGGAGAACTTCCCCAGGATCCTGCAGCACGGGGAGGGCACCTGCCCTAAGCTGGCCCTGCACAGGCCACTGACAGGAGAGGCCCCTAATGTGGCACAAAAAATAATTTTAAAAAACCTCCAGAAGGGTTGGGAGCATAAAAATTTCTGGCTCTGTCGTGTCTCTGTTTCTGCAAGCAGCAAAAGATCCATAATTCTCACACTTAATGTAATTCCAAGGCATCTAAAGTGATTTACAGTCAGTTTACTCAATACTTTCAGCTTTATTTAATGTAACAGTTATGGCACATAAAAAGTTTATTGAAAATCCTTTGGGAGTATGATTGAGTAAGAAACAGTCATTGCTAATGCCATTACAAGAGCTGAGGAGAAGGATCCCAGCGTGTTCCCTGGGTGACCTCTCTGGCTCTGAGACCTGGGGTCACCCCAGGAGGGGACAGGGCCACCCCAGCCCTGCCCTGGTGGGGAGGGGACGGCCTGGGAGCGCCCCTGGGGACAGCCTGGGGGCTGCTCTGCCAGCCAGAGAGGTGGGAAGAGAGCAGAGCAACTTCTGGGAAGCTGAGGAGGGAGGAATTTCCCTCCTGCCAGGCTCCCTAGCTTGAGCAGATGTTTATCTCTGTGTTTGCAGGCACCAGCAAAGCTGTTCGGGCAGGATGGATGCAAACAGGGATGCAGGAGCCTGGAGGTGCATGCACTGTCCCCAGCTCAGATCAGCTCCCTCCTTGGCCCTTCCAGCATCTCCAGGATGTGAAACGTGTCCCCAAATGCGAAATTGCAAAAGATGTTAATTTGCCTTTGCAGTTAGTTAACAACCATTACTTTTACCGTCATTATGGCAATAATTTCAATTTAATAATTGCCAGCACTGGTAGTGAGAACATCCACAGCACTGAGCAGCTCTCAACATCAATTTTTGCTGGACATTCTTGCAGTGCTGGCAGCCCACCAAGGCTGCCTGGAACAACAGAAGAGTCACATTTATCTGCAGAGGTGAGAAAATGAAGACAAAATGAACACAAAATCTGTTCCTGTCGCTCTGGCAGCGCCCCCAGGCCCCGGCGAGGGCCCAAGCCCAGCCTGTCCATGGGATAAACAAAGCAGGCCACAGCCAGCCCCTCTGGGGACAGCTGCCAGCCCCTCTGGGGACAGCTGCCAGCCCCTCTGGGGACAGCTGCCAGCCCCTCCAGCCCTGCTGCCAGCCTGGGCGAGGCCTGGGGGAACCTCAGCCTGGCAGGGGCCCAGGTGTGGGGGTCCCACCCAGCCAGGTGCCACTGCTGGTGTCCCAGGGGGGTGGGCACAAAGCCACCCTGCCCTGCCCATCCCCTGGGACCCTCCCAGGCCTCTCCTCCCAGCCCCCTCACACAGAGCAGCTGTGCCCTGCAGGGCTCCCAGGTGCCAGGTGTGCCAGGTGAGGGGGGAAGAGCCAGCCCAGCACCAGAGGAAAAAACCCGAGTGCCCCCAGTAAAGGGGATAAATAGGCAGTGAAAGAAAAACATGTTCCACATGTGCATGTTCCATAAACAGAAAAAGGTTACGTTTTTCAGATAAGATGGATGATGGATTGTTTAGCTGTGTTTGTCAATCAAGTATTAAGACTTGCAGAATTAAAATCAGAGCAGTTCAGAGATGGGTTCCAAGCTCTCCAAAACATCAGGTTTGGCATTTCGATAGCTCTCAAGCTATCAACTCTAGACACACAAACAGGGAGATGGATGGCTGATTTGGAGAAGAGATGGAGACATTCTTTCAAGAGCATTTTTTTCCTTTTTTTTTTTTTTTTTTTTTTTTTTTTTTTTTTTTTTTTTTCCAAGAGATGATTTGCTTGTGCCAAGAATTCAGCCTGGGGAAAAGTCCAAATGCAGCATTTCCTCTCGCTGAGACTGGGGCTTGGCCCAAAGAGAGCTGAGGCTGGGCAGCTCTGCCCTCAGCAGGGACAGGGATGGGACAGGGACAGGGATAGGACAGGGATGGGACAGGGACAGGGACAGGGCAGGGACAGGGACAGGGACAGGGACAGGGACAGGGACAGGCACAGGGATGGGACAGGGACAGGGACAGGGACAGGGATGGGACAGGGACAGGGACAGGGACAGGGACAGGGATGGGACAGGGACAGGACAGGGACAGGGACAGGGACAGGGCAGGGACAGGGATGGGACAGGGACAGGGATGGGACAGGGCAGGGACAGGCTGGGGAGGCTCCCCCCCACATGGAGAGCAGGGCAGGGCTGGGCATGGCCACAGCAATGCCCAGGATGGATTGGTGCCCAGGGAAGCAGCTGGCAGTGCCTGAGGGTGCGGGGCAGTCGGGCAGGGTTTGGGGCAGGAGAGCCCCAGCCAGGCTGCTGCTGCTGGGCAGAAATTCCTAGAAACAGCTGCAGCAGCTTCAGAGCTTCAGAGGCAGGGCTGGAGCTGGGCTCTGCTGGGAGCAGCCTGTGTAGCTTATGGATTAATGTGCTATTATTACATTACTCTTTAAGCTTCAAAGGTCTGCCAGGAAACCTAAGCCCACTATCTATTGAATGACATTTTAAGAACAAATAATACATTAATATATTTAATTTGAGAATAAACACATACATTATAGGAAGGGATTTTGTCTATGCTGATAAGTCAGTGCCTGACCTTTCTGCTGCAATCCCTGGGTGCCCAGCCAGGGCCTCTCCCTGGAAGCCCAGCCCCAGCTCTGCTCCTGCAGCTCCCAGCCTCTGGAAGCAGCAGCTCAGCCCTAATTATCCCTTCGACACTAATCTGCAGCTCCACTAAATCTTGTTGCCTCAAATTAGTTAATCAATTAAGTGTCAAACCACAAAATGTTACTGATTGTGGCCTGAATTTATTGCCTTGGCACAGGATTCCATCTGCTGCTCCCTCCTGGCTGGGGCTCCGGGCTGGAGGACTCTGAGCTGCCCCAAAGCTCCAGGGAAGGGTCTGTGGAGAGGAAGGGGCTGGAGGAGCCAAGCCCTGCTCCCAGCAAGGGGAACTGGGACACACTGGGGCAGCTCTGGGGTTCTGTGGGTGCCTGGGCTGTGCCAGGCAGGGAGGGGGGACCATCCCCGGGGCTGTGCCCTGCCCTGGGCTCCCCTCGTGCAGGGGATGAGCTGGGGCAGCTTCCCTTCCTCTGCCAGGGCTGGCGTTCACTCACAGAGCCACTGCTCATCTTTGGACTGGGATGGTTAATGTTTCCCATCTATTTAAACCCCAAAATTTCCAGAATTCCAAGGATGAACCCCAAGCACCCTGTGTGCCTGAGCCTGGAGCCCCAGTGCCTGCAGGCTCCACCTGGGCCCTGACAATCCCAGAGTCCCATTAATGGCACAGATCAGCTTGGAAAATTCTAGGAGATGATCAATGCTGCTGAAAGTCTTTTCAGCTCCAGAGAGGGTTTTTCTTTTTTAGAATTTCAACAAAAAGATAAAACTGATAACTGCAACATTTAGCTTTTTCAAAAGTCGTGAAAATATTCAGCTTTGCAAAACATTTCTGGTCACAAAATAAAATAGTCTGCTTTCTTGGAGACAGTTTCAAAAATAAATGTCAGCCTTTTAAGTGTGTATTTGAAAGAGGGAAGTTTTTTAGGAAGAGGTTTTTGGGTTTGTTTGTTGTTCTTGAAAAACAGCAACCACTTTTCAACAGAAATTTCAGTTCTCAGGGAAAAGCTGTTTCTCATTCAAACCATGCTTGGTAGGAAAAGGTTCAGGCAGTTGTGGTGCCTGGGTTTGTGTTTGCTCCAGGGGCTCTCCCTGCCCACTTCCAGCCCTGGGGCCAGAGCCACGGGACAGAGGTGAGAGTGGAGCCCTCAGGGTGACACTGGGCCAGTGCCACCAGGCTCAGGGTGACACCGATGCCACCCTGGGAGCAGGGACAGCTCCTGCCAGTGCCACCATCCCCTCCTGAGGAGCAGCCACAGATGCAAATCCAAAGGCCTGGCTTTGGGAGAGGCAGCCAGGAGTGGAGGGGGAAATCTTGCCCGAGCCAGGTTTATTGATCCCCAGTCGAGATTGATGGCACAATAAGAGCAGGAGGCGAAGAGTGATTTTGCTTTTGAAAACGTTGATGAATAAGCACTCAGGGGCAACAAATAGCTGGACTCCCCGGATGATGGACGGCAGCAGCAGAACAAGATGCATTTTTATAAATGGGTGAAAGGAGAGGAGGACTTATTAAAAAAAATGAATGACCACACGTGGCAGGGATATGCCACTGGGGAGAAGCCAGCCATTGATTTATGTGCACTACTGGCATTTGAAAATTCAATAATAACATTGACAAATGAGAGGCAAAGCTGGCCAGAGGACAGCAGAGAACTTGGAGTGGAGAAAGAAAATGCCAAGGTCAGGATGAAGGAACAGAAAAACATGCTTATGTTGGAAAGGTTTTGAGTTAACTCATCTATATAAAGACATTAAGAAAAATCACTGCGGGATCAGAGCTCACCCTCCTGCCTGTGGCAGGGCCGGGGCAGCCGCGGGCTGCGCGGCCAGGGGAGCTCTGGGTGTGCAGGTATCTGCGGGTATCTCGGTGCTGGCACGGGCAGGATGCCAGCCCGCCCCTCCTGCCGCTGATAAGGGGCTGCCTGGTGCTGCCTGGCACCCTCCGTGCTGCCCTGCCCGTCCCTCGGGCTGCTGCGGGGTTTTGTTCTGGCACAGCTCAGCCCCCGAGCTCTGCGCGCCCCTGCCCTGCCCGGGGACAGCCCTGCTGCCGCCGCCTCTGCTGAACCGTGGACAAAAGCACTAATTGAGCTCGTCAGAGCCATCCCCGGCTCCCTCTTGGACAATCCCCTGTTCTCGGCAGCCTGCGGAATGCAGCGAGGCACGAAATGTTACCTTAACATTTGATCTGCTCAGCCAGCGCCGTCCCTGCCCTGCTGTGCCTGGCTGCGGCACCGGCGGCGCTGGCAGCGGAGGCAGGAGGGCTCCGGGGCTGCCCTCGCCCTCCCTCACCTCCCTCCGGGCTTGTTCTCATCTGCGGAGATCTGTTCGAAATGCTGGGAGGTCAGAGGTGCTCGTGGAACAGAACTGCGGGCTCTGCCCAGCCGGGGGCTCCGTGCCCAGCCCTGGCAGGGGAAGGGCTCTGGGCTGAGGGTCCAACTCTGCCCAGCCCGGGGCAGGGGGCTCTGTGCCCAGCCCTGGCAGGGCAGGGGAAGGGCTCTGGGCTGAGGGTCCAACTCTGCCCAGCCCGGGGCTCTGTGCCCAGCCCTGGCAGGGGAAGGGCTCTGGGCTGAGGGTCCAACTCTGCCCAGCCGGGGGCTCTGTGCCCAGCCCTGGCAGGGGAAGGGCTCTGGGCTGGGGGTCCAGCTGTGCCCAGCCGGGGGCTCAGGGCTCAGTGCCCAGCCCTGGCACAGCTCCCCGGGGCAGGGGAAGGGCTCCGGGCTGGGGGTGCAGCTCCGACCCCTGGGAACGCCCAGGGATTGATGCTCAGTGGTTTGCAGCACCGGGAGGGAGGGGATGGCTCCTCCCTGGGGCTCAGCACAAGGCTGAGCTGCTGCATGAAGCAAAGGCTTTGCTCAGAGCACTAAAACTCCTCAGTGTGGAGTTTTAGGAGAATTTCCATCCCAGAGTGGCTGAACTGGGTCAGGGGCAGTTCAAGCCCTCAAAACAAGACTCGAGATATGATGGCTGGTTTTTTTCCCCCCTCCTTACCAAACAATTAATTTCCATCCTCAGCAAAGCAGCTGAAACTCCTGCTCGTGGTGCTTTTCTCAGCCCTCCAGCCTGGCAAATCTCCCTGCCAGAGCCAGATTAGTTCTCAGTATTGTCTAACATCCTGTCAGCCACAGCTGATGTGCAGCTCTGCCCTCTGTGCTTCAGGATGTGTCCCTAAACAAGCTCCAGGCCAACAAATCCCTCAGTACCAGGCAGAGTCATCCCTTGGATGCCCTTTGCTCCAGCCTGAGCCATCTTTGGCCAGGTGATTTTGGGGAGATTCCTGAAAGTGGGGCCAAACTGTGCGAGGTGGACACAGACAAAGCCCGTTCTTTCGTGCTGCCCTGGCAGAAGTGTCAACAGAAGGATTAAACATAATCCCATTAAAATTACAGTGCTGAGGATGGAATTTGTGGTTCTTTTAGATGTTCTCTATATTTAGACTCCGTGTTGCTGTTGCCACTCAGCTCCTCCACTCCCAGAATTAGTGCCCTTGACAGCAACGAGGTGCTCACACGGTGCTCAGTGTGTAAAAGCTCTGAAAACAAACAACAGCACCTGGAATTTCCTTAATCTCAGGATCTCAAAGCACCTTATGTAGGTAAAGTATCTTCTCTGGGAACATGAATTGGAGTAGAGGGGATTTTTTGGATTCTCCAGGTTTTATAGCATGTCTGTGGAGGAGAATAGACTGAAACCCTTGCAGAGAATCCTGGAGCCCCTTCCAGTTCCTGGAAGATGCATTTTTACCCCTCAAAGTCTCTCAGTTAGGGTTTTACACAAGCAATTAAGGCTGGCAAGGAGGCCCTAACTCTCCCTGCTTGCTGCAAAAATCCTCTGCTCAAGTTTGACAGAACTGGAATAATAATGAGGGAAAAGTTGAAAAGCTGATAAAATTTGTGTGAGCCCACCCCTCTGGCCGGGGGGCAAGAACAACGCTCTGAGCTGTGTCAGCAACAGGGTTTTGCAATCCAATCTGAGGCAGTGCAGCTGAGGACAGCATTCATTTGGAGTTTGGGGCCAGAACTGCATAACCCCATGCACAGCTGGTGCATTCTGCTGAGCCTTGAGCAGCCAGCACGGCCCGGCCCGGCCCCGAACCCCCTCTGTCCCCAGGGCTGGGAGCAGCTCCTCAGCACCACTCCAGAGCCCATTAAACCAAAAGTAAGATACCTCCAATCATTATTACTCATTTTTATGGCCACGTTGTTCACAAATGACTGAATTTTGCTGTCAAATGTATAGAAAGGAAAAATAAAACCCAAGCACAGCCATCTGCGCCCCAGAAAGGTTTGTGTTTCCCCGGTTGTTTATGGCACGAGGTCCCAGCTCCTTTGTTCCCCCCCCAGGTTTGTTATTGTGTGGGAAATGAGTGGGTTTTGCTTTCCCATTTATAAGGCTTTTGCATTTTCTCTCCAGTACTCCCTCGCTCTCTCCCTATATGTATTTTCAGTCCATATATCTGGGATTGACACGTGGAATTGCGTTTGTTTTAGCGGTTCTGTCTCCCTGATGGTTTTCCCTCGCAGAGGCTCCAGCGTGGGTTATTTACTCTGCTCCCTGGCAGTGCCATTACCCCTGGCCAAGCTGGCTTCCATCATCCCCTGGCAGCTCCGAGGGTCCCTGCCCTGCCTGGGCTCAGCTCAGGGCTCTCTGGGGGGCTCAGCTCCTCCAGTTCCTCACCTGCTCCCACCCAGGGCTCCTCCCTGGAGGGATTTGTGGAGCAGCCACAGCATCCCACAGCTGAGGATTTATCCCCGACCAGCGCTGGCATTTCCAGGAGTTCTTGACCACCAGGGAGAGGAATCCCCTCTCTGCACCATCCCCCTTGAGGCACCACAGCAGCCACTGGCTTTTCCAGCAGTTCAGTGACCCTGCTCAGAAACTTGGGCCCTTTCAGGGCCTCTCTTGAGCAGAGTGTCCCAAACGCAGTGGCCACTTGAGAAAATCTTGGCCAAGAGGCATCAAGGACGAGGCACAGTTGATACAAGTGAGAGTTCCACTCCATCAGCCCATGTAAACACGTGTTTAGCTCTAAGTGGATAAATAATCCCTCTGAAAGCCACCCACAGCGAGCACTCCTCTGGCCCGGCGCTGCCTTTGGGGTGAGCGCCGCATCCTCCCTCTCCCAGCTCCAGAGGGGAAGTGCAAGCACAGTTAAAGCCCCTGGGACCACCTCCACTTTCACCCCGGCCTGAGCTCAGCCCCTGCAGCCCCAGCAGGGTCACTCTGCTGAGGCTCCTCAGGAGCAGCAATGAGGGATGCCCCAGAGAGACCCCGGAGCAGGCAGAGCAGCGCCCTGGGCTGCTGGAGATGCTGCGGGAGAAGGGAGGGGAAAGGAAGGGCAGCCAGGGAGCAGGAGCTGCAGGATGGAGCCAGCTCTGGGCACTGCTGTGAGCTCCTGCTCTGTGAGGGTGCCCTGACCTCAGGGCTCAGGGCTTTGTGTAACCTCCAGCAGGGATTTACAGAGCTGGAGCTCCCAGCCCCACTGCAGAGCTGGGCAGCCCCCCTGCAGCAGGGCCAGCAGGGCCAGCAGGGGACAGCAGGGCCAGCAGGGGACAGCAGGGCCAGCAGGGCCAGCAGGGCCAGCAGGGCCAGCAGGGGCCAGCAGGGGACAGCAGGGCCAGCAGGGCCAGCAGGGCCAGCAGGGCCAGCAGGGGACAGCAGGGCCAGCAGGGGACAGCAGGGCCAGCAGGG
>VZUI01053993.1:0-49188 GCA_013401135.1 Cettia cetti
CGCCGCGGGCTCTCCGTGCAGGCCCAGCCCGGTGCCCACCCTGCTGTGCCCGCCGGAGCCCCTCGCCTACTTCAAGCCCTCGCCCGGGCCGCCGGCCGCCGGCGGCGGGCAGGAAGGCGGCGGCGGTCCGGGGGCGGCGGCCACGGTGCTGGACGAGGTGGCGGTGCTGGAGCTGGAGGACGGCTGCGGAGAGGACGAGGATACATGGTACATGCGGCTCGGCCCTGCCCTGCTCCCCGGCCCGGCTGTGTCCCCCGGCCAGGCCGCCCGTAGCGATCTCCCGGCTCTGATTAGCATTAGCCCCCAAATCCACTTGATCTCCCTGCTTAGACTGAAATCTGCTTCTCTCCCCCACCTTTTTTTTTTTATTATTATTTTTTTTTCCTCCCCTCTATCCCCCCTTCAAACCCTGCCGCCCTGTCGAGGGAAGGGCCCCGGGTACGGAGCTCAGGTCGGGGCTTCACCGCCTGGCTCGCTCGGGGCGTCGCGCCCTCCGTGGGGAACAGAGCTCGTTTTCCACCCCGAGGAATAGCGTTCAGATCTCAGCCTAGTTTCAGACGTGTGTTTACATAAGGAATTAAAAATAGCGGAATTTCGTTTCGGGAAAGCCTTGATCTGAGCATCGCTGCCTCCTCATCCTAAAATCTCTGCCGAATTGTCTCCCATCTTCAGGGATTTGGAAGGGCTTTTGTCTTTTAGACGTTGATCTAAATTGTGAATCTTACGCGCCTACGTATCCGCAAAAGGCACAGCAGGGTGTTGGTAAATGAAATAAATCGGAAATGAATAGCGAATGAATAAAGCAAAAAAAATAGAGTCAATCTGGACGAATGGTTACACTCCCTTAAAAGCAAGCAGAAGAGGAGATCGCAAGGTAGAGATACAAGTTGATCAGTAAAGCTAGTGCCTCAAAACCTGTTTCAGCAACGTGGGCGAACATCGTAGGGACAGTGCTGGAATACTGTCTTGGCTGCGTAATCATGTGGAATGTCATTGATCCTCAATTGTTCGGGAGTGTCAATAGCAATATATAGATTACTTTTATTTAAATATCAGTTTGTATCTGTGTAACCTTCCATGTAGCTTTCTTTTTATGTGGTTAGTTTTTGAATCAAGCAAAAGTTAATGTCAGATAAGAATAAAATGCAGTATAAAGCAGCTGAGGTGTGTTAAAACATCCTTAATTTTGGTAGAAGATAAAGTGTTCAAAAATTAATCTAAATGTCAGAAATGTTTCTGATTATTATATGTGCTTCATGGTACACAATACTGTGTTTCTGAAAATGGCTTTTGGAAATCGTGCACAAATTGTGTGGAAATTTTTGTCAGCGTTGCTTCATTATGCGTGTGGTTGGTTTGGGCTTGTCAGTCCAGACTTAAATCAAATTTTACATTGGTTCTGACTTCTAGCTTTCCTAGCATTAAAGAATATAAAATTTGTTTGATAATGTCTTGTTAAACATAATGCTTTCCTTGTTTACATTTTAGGGTGGTAGTCTGTCATAGTTGCATTATGTGCTGTAGTGAAATTTTCAATGTGATTTCCTCCCTGGGAGCAATTCTATATTTGGTCACCAAAATTTACCTTTATGGCACACATGTATGTGCCCACAGGCAGAATTTCATGACATGGATTTGTTGACAAATTTATTCCACTAAGAGTGAGTTGTTTTAGCTGTTGAACGTTTTTAGTTCAAGGATAAATCTCCGTCATTGTCCATGGAAGGTCAGGCGTGTGATGCCAGTTGTTTGGGGCTTTTTTGTAATCTCAGTCTTTAAAGCAAACTGCTGTCTGGAAAGCCAAAGTCTTCAGTGCATGTCCTACTTGTTGATTAGTAATTTTATGCCTTAAATACCTTTGGGTTTTTGTGTTTTGATTGTTTTGGGGTGGGGTTTTTTTTGGTTTTGTTGGGGTTTTTTTTTTTAACTGCTGTTACAAGAAAACCCCAAACCAACCAACCCTGTGGAACTGCAGACAAGTCAAACTACTTTGTAGTGTTCAGCTTTTTTTTTTTTTTTTTTTTTTTTTTTTTTTTATCATCAGTCAGATGTTAGCTTTTGAAGCACTTCTGCAGATTAACAGGATACCTGAAAGCTTTTCGTTACTTCGCTTTTTGGTTTTCTCAGTATCATTTCTTAAACGTGTGGTCAGGCACAGCAGGAAGTCTGGGGAAATTAGTCCTCATAGCAATTCAATAGTTGATCTCTGCCTAGAGATTGCTGAGAGAGAGAGAGATAGCAATCGCAGTGAGGATATTTATCCCTTGTGAGCTGGTAGACAGTGCTGATTGACTTCAAAGGCGAAAAACTCCGCAGAGCAGACACTGGAGAAGGGGTGCTCTGGTGAGACTTGGGTAGCTCTTGAGCCAAAACCGTGAAGGTGAAAGGCTGCTGCTACCTGTTAGTGACCCCCTGAAGGGCAAAATCCTGTTTAGTTTTTGCTCTTGCCTTTCACTTGCCCTTTGTACAGGCCTGATCCCATTACAGTCTGTGGAGTGTTTTTCTGGTGCCTTGAGAATCTGCGGGTCTTTGGGGGATGTCCCTAGTCCCATGTCTCGGAGGTGGTCAGGCAAGGGAGCTGTGAGTCAGTCTTGTCCAGCAGACAAGAATAGTTTGCTTCCTGGAAGATTTGCACTCTCCCAGGTGAATAGGTATCTGCTGTGCCTGCTAATCTGCCAGGGCTACAGCAGCAACCCAGATCTTAGCCTCAAGAATTCTCCCGTGAAATCTGCTTTAAAACCTGGTTTCCTAAGGTGCAACTGATCAGTTGCCAACTCTTGTCTGAGAATGATGCATATACACTAGCAGTTTTTGCATGTGGGCTTTTTTTTTCTTTTCTGTTGGTGTTGAATGTTGAAAATAGATTTGCAGTGTTTCTCATAAAATGTTTTTTAATCATTACAAATATGACTTGAACAACATCTGTTTCACCTGGGTGAAGATAAAATCAGATACTGAAATTAGCTAAATCTCCAGTAAATGTAAGTATAGGGAATAGCAAGAGCACCTTTGGTGTGTGTACAGCACCTAATATATTTAAACTGTGGGCACTGCTGAAATTCAGACAATGGTAGTGATTAGATAGAAAATTTTAATGTGAAATCTACTTGAACTTTGTTTGGACATGCCAGACCCATAGAGTTCATATTTTGCCACCTATTTGAGGAGGGAAGAAAGAAAACTAGTGTAAACTCTTCTACGTCAGGATATATTTCTTTTTATTAGATATCCTCTTGCGGGTCTTTGGATGTTATAAATCATTAGTGATCAGATAAAAAGTAAACTACAAAAGCAAACTTTGCAGTATTGTGTATCTTGCTGATACTTATGTGTGTTTTGGTTAAGGTTGTACGTCTTGCCTACCAAGACTCACACTCCTCGAGAGAAATCACTGAGTCCTCTGCAGTGGTGCAGACGTGTTCTGGATCATCCAACTCCTGAGATAGAAGCTGCAAAACGTTCCCTATGCTTTAGATTGGAGCAAGGTAATCTTATTTTGTTAATTTCATTATTAGGAGGCTGGCATTTTTGGTCTGGTGTGTCATTCCTCTTTGGAGTTTTCACAATTTAGCAGGCTTTACACATGGCACATACGCAGTTTCTTCATATGTATGCAAGTTTTTCTTCATTACATAAATGCTAACAACTGTTTGATTTTTTTGTTTCTGAACATGCAGTTTTTAAAGTATTTGCCTCCTTTGTTACCCTTTTTTTCGCCTGCACAACTTGTTGTTCTATCTTGTCAGTTTTCATCCATGGTTTGAAATAGAGGACCTCCTAGCAAGGAAATATTGATGTTAACTTTACTGTTGGTATATCTGTTGAGGTTTTAAAAAGAGTGATTTTTCGGTTTTTTGTTAAGGCAAAATTATTGTGAGGCTATGAATCTTTAAAGGCATATTTGCCAACATCTAATGTAGTGTCAGAAGTTTGCTAAGTGTAGCACTCACCAAGAATAGCTGTAACTAAAGTGCTGTTTTTTTGGCTTCTTCAGTAATCTTAGGTACTGGAATCCATCTGATGGCTGATCAGTGCTGGTGAACTTGTAGAATTCTCTTTGTGCTCTGACTTTTGTTTTAAATAAATACTTGACAGCACTTTTCTTACTTTCTTACTGGCTGGGGTCTCATTAAGATTGCATTAAGTGTTGTTGAAGAAAGTGATTGGGGGAGGATATTAAGGTTTATAACACACTAGGAAAGAAGAAGAAAATGAACAACACAGGAACATGACAGAAGAAGGAATAAAGCTAATGACAGCATGAACATATGGCTGTATAAGTAAGCTACAGCTGTCATTTAGAGAGATTGAGCATGTTCCTGTATGCTTTGGAGGATATGGGTGGCTGTGGATAAATCTTATCCAAAATCAGGCATTTAACTGAATCAGACTCTGAAGGTATCTGCCCTTTTGCACTGACTGTAAAAGATGCTTCAATGATTATTGATCTAGAAATATTTAACTGAGCTTATTTTCCTCAAGTTACATGGACCAAGCTGTGGTTCCTATATTGGTAATCATCCCATCTAGTTTTAGGGTGGACTTTGGCTTGTTAATTGGGTATCTGAGTTCAGGTGTCTTAGGGTGAGCTGAGTGCCATGTTTGACTATCAATGGAAGTTGTGTGTGTAGTCAGAGGAATCAGGGGAGCTGCTCAGGTGACAAGGTTTAGGTGTTGACTGTAGAATGAATTTAATAGTTCTCTCGAGTCCGCTGACAGTAACGGGTGGTTGGCACTCAACCCCATGTACTCACCTGAAGGTACATCTGTGTGGATGTTGGGGATCCAGCAATGGAGTGCAGTCTGGTGTAGAAGCTCTGTTTTGCTTGCCCCTCCATAGGCAACTAGTGTCCTTGGAGGTGGCCTGTTATGCTGTTTTCTATTCAGGACAGATGCAGACCTTCCAAAGGTCCTGTGCTTTTACTTTGGTGATGCCTTGGCATCCCCAAGGGCCTCTCAGGTGGGCAGGCACATCTGAGTAGGGACAATGGAGTCAAGCCTGTAATTTCAGTGTAGAAATGGGCAAGAGGACTGTATGATCTATTTTTGCCCTTAAAAGGATTTATTTAAATTGAATAGGCAATAAAGGTTTCAAATTAAAATCACTCTATGGTTATCTGTTCAGTCTCTCTCTGCAGAAGTCACAGCAAATGACATATGTCACCAAGTTATGTTGACACTGAGTTACTCTGATCTGTATGTTCTGCTGATGGTGATTGCCTCATGAGTTTCCTGAATTCTGTAAAAAGTTTCTGAGAAATTATATGCCATAAATAAAACCTATTATGGGAGCAGTATGTTCAGAGAGGGAATAGACCTGTGTTTATACTGCAGCAATTCTTTGGTAAAATTGCTTTAATTAATAATTCAGTTAAGACTTGATTAACACTCGTATTTCTAAGTATTTTCTTTTAGCCTATGGACCTTTTAAGTAATACATAATAAGCAAGTGTCGTCCTTCTTAGTCTTAAATTTTTAGAAGTTGGTTTCATCATATTTATTTATTCCGTAGTTTTTCAACCAGATGTGACACTTTCTTAAGAATCTAATAATTTGGTTTTTGAGGTACAGCAAACTTTCTGTAACCTGATTTTCCTGTGTTTTGTTTTGCACTCAATCAGTAATATACATGTATAAATATGTACACATAATCCATCCAGATTTTATAGGTGACTCACTAAGTATGGCATTCTTCTTTTCTGGTACTAAAGTTTCAAACTTCGTCCTTTTAAGTTGGATAGTGTTTTCCCCATTTAGCCATATGCCTTGTAAGGGCATTTTCAAGGTATTTTGAAATCTAGTTGTGCCTCTTCTGCTTGGCTCTGAATCAATGGTTAACACTGAAGTACTTGAGAACTATTAAATGGGTAGTCGGAAAACATTTATAGTGTACCAGAGAGTGATTTCTGAAATGACTGATCAGTAGAATTCGTTTAGTGCATGGCGCATTAGCCAAAAATTAAATCAGTTTAGTTGTTACAGCTCTTTAGACATCAGAGTGCACATGGAAATAAAAAGCAGTAAAAATTGATTTTTGACTGCAGAGTCAGCATATCTGAATAAGTTCATGCAGAGGGAAGAGCTGTGAGCAAAAAAAAAAAAAACAACAAAAAAAATTTGCCAGTCTTATTTTTGCATTGTAACTAATTCCTGTTCTCTAAGATTCCTGCTCTCATTTATTCCAGCTCTTGTGAATTTTTCTTAGTACATTACATCCTCATTTTCGTAAAAGTTTTTTGAAATATCCCAACATTAGGCTATCTCATAACAAGGCTGAAAGTCTTGTGAGAGACTTTTGCCAGTGCAATCCAAGGGAATGAAATAGTCCCAATAGCTGCTTGGTTTTTCAGGCCAAAAAATCACTTGAAGGGTGGTATTTTCTTTTCACTTCGCTGTGCTCACCAGCCTGTTTCTTTTCTAGTGAAAATGACTGGTTTGAGTATTTCATGGTAGAAGTTAAGAATTCATCTTGGCATAAATCCTTAAAGTTTACTGTTAGCACAGAAGTGGTCTCCAGCAGGTGGTTCTTCTGTGAACCACTGTGAGAACTTGGGCAAGCTTCTCAACATTCCTCTGGTTTACCACTAAGTAGGTAAAGCTTTTATGATGTTTGTAATGAACTAGGCTTATTACAAACCCTGTTTCTGTGGATTAAGCATGCTCGCTTTAAGGAGGATGAAAGTTAAATGTAACCTCCTATGATACGATCTTTGCTTGGAATTGTTCCTGTTTTCCATAAGCAATTACAGTGTTGAGGTAATGTTAGTTGTTTGTTTCAGTTGTTTTATCTGTGTGGGCTGGACTGGATAATATCTTTCTTCTTACTCTTTGTCAGTTATCTTTTGTTTGAAACCTTTCTCATTTTTTATGCTTACAGCAGTGTTCTGTATATTGTAGGGTCAGTTATCTTGGTTTTCAGATTTTAATTTTGCTGTCTATTTTGGTTTTTTTAGGTTTATTGAACAGGGCCACCTAACAGTCTTAATGATGTGGCAGAGCCTCTTCTGTGTTTTCTTGGTAGTAGTTGGTAGTAGTTCAGTGAGCAGAGAGATGTGACATGTAAAATTTGTAGCTGATGCGTATGGCAATAACCCCTCTGAAACTGATGCGGTGGTGGTGACTGACACTCTAGCTAAAGATACCGTGCCTAACTTCACTTCTGCAAAAAGCTCTGCAGCAGGTGGGTGGGTAAACTGAGGACTTAAGAGGCTTAGCAAGGAGTCAGTCTGTAGGAGCTCAGCTTTTATGCAGGGCTTCAGAGTGTAAGTCATCCAATGGAGCCTTCCAGATAGGAAGCTCTTCTTTATTGGGGAATAAGAAATATTGGCTTGATTCAGAAATTGCCTTAGATGAGTTCTTACTCAGAAATACCATTTCAGATGTTTAAGAGCAGTAGGCTGCTGAATTCTGTAGGTTTTGCAGTTGGCTACAGTAGTTTATAGGTTAAAGAGATAAACTCTGTTTTCTTTCCTAAATTGTTATTGTGCTTCAGGATGGATGCTGTTATGTCACCTGTGGATAACAAGGTATGTTGTGAAACAGATCCATTGCTTATGACTCTACAAAACAAAGAATCTCGTTAGAGGAATTTTATTTGTTACTGTGCTGGATCCCAGTGTTAAATTAGTTAAGGTTCATATCAGAACATACCGTGTACATTGTACGTAGAAGAAAAACTGGGAGGAGACCAAACAAAATTATTTCATTTTGATAGTACTGTGTTCTTTTTACCTGTTAAGAAAAATAAAGTCTGGTATGTTACAGCTGGTACGGCCCCAGGCAGAAGGTTTTACCTGAATTTGTAACTTGTGGCTTATGCAGGAGGAGGTAGTGTTCTCTCCCCTTTTCCTAAGTCTATTCCACTTTCCATGGGTTCATAGTAAAATAATTTATTATGAGTTTTAAGATATGGAATACACTTCAACTGTTAAAAACCACTGTCATAGAGGACTTGTATGCTGCAATCTGTTAACACCAGAAACAAACAAGTGCTGTAAGTGAAAAAAAATTTTATCTTGTGTGCTTGAGCTGGATCCAGTGCTGAAACAAGGGCAAGGCCGATTGTTTGTTTTTATTTCCTAAAGTAGATTTATTACGTTTAATTTTATTTGCTGTCCATTGATGGATCAGATATGTATGTTGTGATACTCAGAACTGGATTAATAAAATTTCGTATAGCTTTCTTACTCATATATAATGCAGGTTAGTTCTATGTAAAATGCTTTTGAGGCAAGAAGTAATTATGTTTAGAGGTTTACAGATGGTTGTTGTTTCTATCATAAATAAAATGTCCAGAGCTCTAGAAGGAATGAGAAAAGTGACATGAGAGGTTTGCTTCCTTTTTGTATATGTTTCTGATAATAAAAAATGGTAAGCAACCATAGCTCTTATCCACATCTTAGCTACTTTTGATTTTGAGGAATGTGGCATCTTGGAGGTCAGGTTGTTTAGGCATCTTCTGCTGCAGAACAAGCTTAGTGCTTGGAGTGCACTTACACGTGCACAGCAGTTATTTCCAAATAGATTTCGTTTATTTGAAGTAATTTGTTGTAACAGCTGCATAATTACAAGCACTTTTTAGAGGTTTTGCAAATGCTGATATCTCTGGATTTTTTAGCACAGCTGCTGAGGATTTGTGTATTTCAATTTGGAGAAACTCAGGTTTGATACTTGACTTGCATTTCAAACAGAATATTTCTCTCTGTCACTGTAACATTGCTATTCTGCAAGTACACTTGAAGATGGAAGTGTTTGGTTTAAAACCCTTATGGCAACAAATGCATAGAAGATCAGACACTTAACTTTTGATTAACTTCAGAGATATCTCTTACCTTTTTACTTCAGCTCTTCTGTATGATTTCTACTTTTTATTAAATTACAGTGTACATACTATTTAAGAATTTAATCATATTTGGGGATTGACTGTTTTCTTAGAATAGAGTTCTGGTTATTAATATATTTACAAGAGGAAGCTGAATTGTGAAGTGTCTGTAAAGCTAGAGAGGTGGTGTTAGATCTTGCCTCAGTTGAGAAGACACCCATCCCATTTTAGTGTGTTTTTTTAATCCATGATGACTACTGAGCTGAGATTATCATCTCATCATGAGTGGTTAAACAGCTAGAAACACTGTTAAATTTCACATGAAGATTTAAGTAGGCTTATTCTTATTTAAAATAACTTATACTCACAGTGTAAATTCAAAGCCTGTGATGCAGTGTGTCTAAAAGCAATAGAAGTAGCATCAACACTGCTTTATGCTAAAAGTACAGGCACATTTAGTGTTACCTAGCAGAGTACTAATCCCTGGGTTGGCTTCTGAAGTGTGCAACTACTTTACTATACAGAAATTAAAAAGAAACCTAAGTTTTCTTAGTTGACTTGAAGGCATTTGGAGGCTTATCCTCTGGAGACATTTTTTCTGTTGAAATGAGGACCTTTTCAAAACTGGACTGTTCTGTCATTGCATTTTTCCTTCTAATAGTCTTACGTGTCTTGCTCACTGTTAGTCACCTAATTATTGTTACAGCTTTTGTCTTTCATGTTGTCTTTTTTTCACGGTTTGTTTTTGATGTCTGCAGAAGAGAGCTGGGAATAACCTTTCAGAATGCAGACAAGTGTGATCAAGGTAGCACTACTTCTTTACTAAAAAGTTGATTTCTGTATTTTCACTTTCAGGGTGCACTTTGGTTCTTGTCTTCACAATATTGCACTTTTTGGGAAGCTTTTGTTCATACTGGGATGTGTGTGTTTTTATGCCATGATCCTTAAGTATCTTTTGATTGGTTATTTCTGAGATACAGTCTTGTGAATGTGTCATGCAGTCTTTCTTGGCAACTGCCCTTGCGTTTTAATATATTAGAAAGAAGTTGATTATTTGCACTTGCTTTCCTAAGTGTTCCACATTCAGCATCTCTGTTCATGTTTTATGGAAATAAGACATTTACACCAATCATATGCTTTCACCTAAGGGTTTATGCAACAGTTCTTGTAATAAAATAAAATCCTTTTTACTCTACCTGATAATGAAATGTAGTCAGTAAGCTCTAATCTGAATACTTGTGGGGCAGAGGCATTCACAGATTTACTTGACTTTTTTTTTTATGTGGCAAGACAGAAGGTGAGTTAGTACAAATATTAGAGACCTTTTTTTATAAAAATAAAATTCCTGAGTGTTCTACTTTTTTTTCCCTTCATGAACTTTTCTTAAAAAACTATTGTCTTAATTTTACTTCTATTCTTGTAAAATATTTAATTACAGAAAATGTTTTCTTGGGGAATATTTACCCTTAGTGAGGTTACTAAGCTATTCTAGAAGTCTTTTGCATGTGTATTTTTCACAGTAATGGAATGCTTCACTGAAAACTTCACACTTAAAAAATGTGAGGGGGAAAAAAGTAGTAAAAATATGCCTGTGGGACAAAAAAAAATTTGTCAGCAAAAAATAGTTGCAACCTAGGTAGTTGCTGTTTTGAAAAAAAAAATTGCAGCATTTAAAGATTACGTTTTTGGTAACATTAAAGGAATTAAGTCACAAAGCATACTGCAACAAGTTCTTGCATGTTTTATACTATGATGGGAATATTCAGCTATGTGAGGTCATGGAAAGCAAATATGGGGTAACAATTTTTAAAATAACATTGAGCATAGCATTTCTTTGTTTTATCTATTTTATGTATTTTTAAATCTAATCTGTTGTGTTATCAAGACTAAAGAGGTATTGGATGGTGTTCACTGGTGAATTCAGACCACCATTGCCACCTCTACAATGTAAAGTACCTATTAATCAAGTCTGCACAGCTGGCTGAGCTCCAACTGACCCCACTTCATAACACCAGAGAAATCTGTGTGAAAACAAGATTTTGGGAGAGCTTTTTGCTTGAAAGTGGATGACTGCTCAACTTAGCCAACCCTGTGTGCCCCTCTAATGCAGAGGAGGCCATTGCACTTGCAGTCTGACTTGGAACAAACAAGTTCTGCTTTTGGAAAGAAAGTCAGCTTCTCTGCATTGTCTCTTCCCATTAGGTAGTACAAGTACCACTGTTGATTTTGCTGCCTGCCTTGTATTAATTCAGGGTGAGGAGACTTGTACTTGAAATGCACAATTCTAAAATAGTTACTCAGAGAGTTAGTATAACTTTGAAGATGTCCTCATGCAGTCAGATAAATTCCTCTGTAAAGGTTGATGAGTTGTGTCTTCTGCTGCATAGGAGGAATCAGTTGCTTTTTCTTAGTTTTGTCTGTAGTTGATGCAGGACAGATTGTTTCTGAGTTAAGTACAAAAAGGATTTGTGACTAAATGTTATGCATAATTTCACTGAACCTTAGTCATATAAGCTAGATACCTGGGAGAAACTGTCTGTCCACTGATCCTGAAGAAGCCAAAAGACAGTCCACCGAGCTGTTCTTAAGCAGTTGTGTGAACTGAGTTTGGAGACAGTAATTTCTCTCCAGTAATTAGAAAAAAACCTTGGAGTACTTAACATCAGGAGGATTTGGATGTAATATTACTTTATATTGTTAACAAGTTTTCAATACCCTCTGCATTTAGCAAGAATAGCCCTGGTGCCTCTCATTCAGAGATGGTTCCTCACTGTCTCCTATTTCTTCAGTCATGGCACTTCCAACCTTGTTTGTAACCATTTCTTTAGAAGCTAAACTCATTCTCCAAAACGAGAACACAGGATGCTTGGGAATTTTTTTTGTGTTTTTACATACCTAGTGGATATCTGTATCTTTCTATGAAAGGCACAAAAGTTTTGTTCCACATTCCAATCACTGGTGAAATGGTGTATTGTTGTGTTTGCTAGTCTTAAGTTAGATATATGGGATATTGCTTTGTGTTGCTGTATCTGTATCACAGAGGAACTCTGTGTGATTGAATCTTCCTTGGCAATATATTTTGTCTCAATTTCCAGCTCCAGACATGGAACTGTTCTTCTTGTGTCTGACTGTAAGGACTTGGTTGTCGGGTCTCAGGTATTTCTGTGAATTTATAGAACATGTAATGGTCCAGGTTTGTTCCACCTAATTTTAGGTTTGTGTCTAGTAAATATACAGTTTAAGGTTTGGTCACTTTGACTGTGATCCATTGATCTTAGCAAGGGTGCCAAACATAAGCTGACACTCTTTTGCATCGTTGAGATATCTAGGTGGGCAGATGGGTATGATACAGGATCTGCACAACAGCCTCACTCAACTGGACCAGCTGGAGCACCAAAAATGTCATTACATTCTGGTTTTAGATGACTGAATTATGCCCTTGCTGTTTTATGCTGAAGGAGTGCCACTTCATTTAAAATCACTTGAAAATTGTGTAAGGATTTGTGTCAGAAGTTAAAAGTAAGCTTTTAGGACTAGGACTCTAATTCATTTTATGCTTTAAGAGTGGCTCATATAATGTAGTTCCAATTTCACTGTGCTTAAGGTTCTACCCCAGTGTAGACTTAATAAAAGAGTAGGATTGAATAGCAGGTCTTTAGAATTTGCCTCTGACTGATATATATTTTTATAATTATTGTTTTGTTTTATTTTAGAGTTAGTTGGCACTTGATGTATTTGTGACTTTTGTCTTCAGGCAATTTTTTCTTCAAAAGATGTTTGAAGTCCATTGTGAGTGCAGGGCAGGGTTTTGTGGCCTGCTCTTTCGTGGGTGACAGCAACTGAGTCATCTGTTGTGTTGCTGCCTCCAGGTACAGAGGATTTGGCTCAGCATCCTAACATCCTAATGTCCTTTCTTCCTAAAAGTCCACCATGTCCTTCAAGCAGCTCTGTGAAATGCTGGCAAACCTTCTCCATGTTCTTTGTCCCTCCTTCCTAACCCCTAGAAAAGGCAGAATATAGAGATATTTGCAGGCCAGAATGAAACAGGACAGGGTGGAGTGGCAGAATCTTGGCTACAGCCTGTTCCTCCATGTTGTCATCAGTTTTCTTTTTTGTCATTTCTTCTTCATGTATTGCACTTGTATAGCATGTGTTCAGACTGCCTTATGGTTTTTTCTTAATGTCTTTTGAAACACTGGGTGTGAAATACTTCACTATAGTCACAAATGGATCTTTATTTATAAATTAAAAAAAAAAATCTCCATTTGTAAGAGGCACATATGTGCTTGTTGTGTTGGGCATAGTCTGAAAATATTTTACCTGGGTTTGGTTTATGCGGATTCTGATAAATCTGAAATAATTATTTGGAAGAAATGTTTCCTTATAAAGAAGCTTGAAGAAACAGTTCAAGCTGTATTGTCCAAGCCCATTTTTGCGTATTGTGGACATGACAGGTTGTGGTGATGGAAACATTTAAAAGATGCTGCAGAGTACCTTTTATCCTGAACAGTAAGACGGGGCAGGAGAATGCTGCAGCACTGTAATAGTTGTACTGATGGTGATTTGTGTGCTTTTGACTCCTGACTTTGTGCCCTTCCCACGCTTTCCCTGTTGTACCATGCTCTTGGGTGAAATTATACTCCTCTCTCCTCCTCTGCCAGCTTATACCTGTGCTGCTTGTTAGTGAGGAGCAAAGAATGCCTCACTGTTAAATGCCTGTACAGTTCTTGGTGCCATGTACATCTGGAAGGTACTCACGAGGCAAAGTTTACTTAATGAGTCTCCCTTGAGATACCTGAAATCACCCCAGGGAAACTTAAGTGTAGGAATGTGCTCTGAGTTAGTGTCAGGAGGCATTGGTCTTTCTCGAGGGAATGTGAAGACGCTGGTTGCCTTAGCTTAAAAATTGTTGCAGAAGCTCTAACCCCCATGACAGTAATGATAATGGATATCAAACATCTCTCTGTCACTTTGCCCATTTTCCTAGTAGCAATTTTGTGGTTAGTGCTACTTAATTTGGCTGAAGGTTGGTGTTGAACCTTAACTCTGTGAGGATACATATTCTGAATATGTTATTCTATTTGGCAGTCAGTTAAACCTCTATTAGAACTTATCTTATTCATAAACTCTCATGAATTTTTTCCCATATGCTGTTTTAAAAGAACAAAAAATCCATTTCACATGAGCTTTTATTTTTCAAGTGCTTTGTATATTTTTTCTGGTTTTGGTAATAGTGTTAACAGTTTCTCATTATAGTCACATAACTGTGACACCTGCTATATTTACCCAAAAGCCGTAGGGTTCCTGGAGGGTAAGTGCTGTTTTTGACCTCGATTTGAGCCTAAGATTTAGCTTTTTCAGTCTGCCTCAATATAGGCAGCAGATACACTTGAACAAAGAAGAGGGAGTGTGGCATTTTGGAATGATATTTGGAGTCAGAAACTGTAAATTGAGCTCTCTGGTAAAAGCCTCCTGCTGGAAATTTAACCTGTGAATACAGATTGTAAGTAGGTATGGTTTTAGGGGGTGCTATAGTGTTTGTATGGGTGTTGCTGGGATGCAGAGGAATTTCAGGACTAAACAGTAATGATAGGAAAAGTGCAATTTAGGGTTGATCTTGGACTAACTTTATCTTTATTCTGTCTTTTCATCTGTCATAAATGATCAAGAGAGTTATATCCCAATAGGCACATATATTTGAATTCTACCTGGCATATAATAAAGATCCTATACTGTTAGGAGAAGAATGGGAAATGGTCCTTCTGTGAGTCTGTTTTTAACAGAATGGATGCCTCACCCTTTACGCTTTTCTGTTTTACCCATGGTAATGTAACAAAGGAAAAAAAGAATTGTGTGCTACCAGAAAATTTAAATTTAGGAAGTGTAATTATATATTTTTACTGTATTTTTCCTCCAGCAACTTGTTCAGAGCAAAAATACACCTTTGATTCAAATTGTTTCTAACATGTCTGATTAGCAGTATGGCGCATGTCAACTTAGAAGTGTTGTATGCCCTGTGTGGCATGTGGAGTTGAAGTTCTGTTTTATTAACTGGAGTTGCTGTGTCTGAAGAGTCCACTGAGCAGTTCATAATAGCCTTTTTTTATACAATGTGTACTATAATGAATAGTGCAATGTATAGACTAAATGAATAGTATATTTTCAGCATGAGAGTACTTTGTGTAGTAGCTGAGCTCTGATCTGCAAGAGGAGTTAACTAATACCTGTTATTTAAATCACACAGAGAAGCTTTGCTCATCATCTTAGAGCAACCCCCTAAGCATGGACTTAGAGAGTGAAAGGGCAAAGGCACCCTTCATCTTCATTCATTTTGTCAATAGCAGCTGAACTCTTCTTGAAATATATTCAATGTTTTTTAAAAATAAAATTGTCTATACTGTGATTGAATGTTTGTCTTGATTGTTACATAGTTGTGCTTTGATCTTAATTTTTTTTCTGCAATGGTACTGTTAGTATTGTCTTCTCCTATCACTTACTCAACTTCCAAGACCAAAGCTGCAGAAGGGGAGTCTGTCCTCTAGAGTTCTCTGGGATTTCTGTGATTGCAATGACTCAGCACCTACCAATACAAAGAATCAAAATTACAAAGCAGCTGTTACTTTCTAAGGACTGAGAACATCTAAAAAGAGTGGATGAATTGCTATAACGTGGGGTTTTTAATCTGCTGTTGGCTGTTTGGAGATGTCAAACACACAGTTTTAAGTGAGTGGGAGATTTATTTTTGCACCAAAAATAGCCTGATAGGGTTAACTGGTTTTGAAAACAGGCATCCTTCTCAGGCTGAAGTTAAAAAAATGCTTTTTGCTATGTAGAAAGTAGCTTGCTGATGAGATAAAAGCTTCTCATGTTCTGCATAGCCTTGAAGGGTCCAGAGTATATCCAGGCACACAGAAGACCACACACCTTCTTGCTGTATTATCAAAACATAAGTACCTAGCATAATACCCTAAGAGTAGATGCTGTCAATGCACACAGCCTGTCTATACCCTGCAGAGCGTGCCAAACAACCCAGCTCCAGTATATCCACACAGCGCAGTGCTGCATGGATAATGTGTAGCTGTCACTGGGATCCAGCATGAATCAATGTCATGATGCCTCTCATATTTCAGCTTTCAGATTTCTAGTTAACCAGCTGGCTCTCTGTGTGTTAAACATGCTCTAAGTACTTTCAAGATAAGGTTCCACTAACTTATTTAAGCCATCTTAAAAACTTTAGGCTTGAAATCAGTGACTAGTTGAAAAATAGCAACATATTTGGAGCATGAGATCTGTTCTTCCTCCAGTGTCAGAGAGTAGCATCATTGGTTAGGTAGGACTGGAGGTCACATTTGAATATTGTACACTAGTTGAGCTTAATACAGATCACAGTTTCTTAAAGATGGAGGATATGCTGCATTTTGCCAAATGTTCTGCTTCTCTGTGACTGAAATTCAGGTAGACTTCCATACTGTAACTCTTATAAGAAGTTTTTATTTTTTAAATCATCAAGCAAAATTAATTTTCAGCTTTTACTTATCTTGTGGTATACTGAAATCTGTTGAAAACAGGCTTTCTACAACTTTAGGACTAACCTAAGACGAGAATCAAGTGTTTCCAGTCTTGTGTTACAAAGGATGGTAACTAAATAAATAGCATTTAAAAATCTTTTGTAATTATGTGTAACATACTCTAGATAGAAGTAGTAGAAAACTTAAAATAGTAGAAATGTAGTAAGAAAAAGACCATGTTGATCCAAAGTCCGCTGAAGTCACTGGAAGTCTTTCGTTTACCTGGATTTGTGCATTATCTTTGTTCCTTCAGGTATTTTGCCTATAAATTGTATGCTTTTGGGGATGAGTGTCATAAACTTTGAGAGGAGTCTTCTGCTTTATATTTGAGGTTAAAAATGTGATAAGCTGAAATTCCATGTGTATTGTTTCCCACATGGCTGAAAAATAAGTCATTTTACGCTCTAGTTTTGGCTACAAACTATTTGAAACCCTGGAGTTTGATGCCCTATATTTAGAGATTTTGCTTCAGAGGGCCTTTGCAGAACTTGCCTAGACAGCATGGGTTCTTCTGACTCATATAACAGAGCTACATTGGTATTCTTGCCATTTGTACAAGTGTTGGGAAGGTCAGGTCTGTGCTGAACATGTGAATGCAGCATAGTTTCATTCATCAAGAATGTGAAAAGATGTAAGTCCGTGACCTGCTTTGGCCAAAGTCCCTGGTAGATGTATGTACATTCGTTCTGGGAAATTTTCTTTGTATTGATACAGCCTGTCTAGTTCACAGCAATGCTCTTAAAGTGTTTATAAAGAACAACTTTGCTCAGTGGTGTAAGAGTCATTTACAGATGTTTCTACTGTATTGGCAAAATACCCCTTCAGCAACAGGCTTACTTGGTTTTTATATTAAGGAATCCTAAGAATTGAGTGGGTGTGTGTAGATTGGTTAGGGGAAGCAAGTATCTTTTAGCTGCAATGCAGATGCCTAAGAAAAACAGCATTGATATAAGTAGTAGTTCAATTAATAAACTGTCAGAGAACTATCTAAGTATGAACTTACCAGCTTTTCCTGGAACTGCAAAAAATTGTTGCTACAGCCACCATGACATGTATAAGGGTGTTTGAAGCTCTCTGAATAGAGGATGTGAAAATGGTTCTTCTTTCTCTTGGATGGTGAGGCAAACTCCTCATATAAGGATAACTTCAAGGGACAGAGCTGTCTGGCTGGGGAAGAGGAGGACCTCTAACAATAAAGTCACCTAACCTGTTGCTGTTGAAGACACAATAAAGAGGTTGTCTCCAAAGTAGAAGAAAAATTCAGAAAGCTTTTGTTTTTAATTCACCCAGCCTTTTTACAACATGCTGCACTAAGAAAGCATATGATTGGTCTGTAAAATGGACACCTCTCTCCTTTGGTTAAATAATAGAAACAACAGCTGGGAGAGGGTTGTTATGAGAAACTTAGAAATGCTATGATTATCTACATGGATTTGTCCTTGAAGGAAGGTCTCACAAGAATTTTTCCCATAAGAACGAAATCAGCTACTGACAGGCTGAAAAACCTTACAAACTCAGAAATGAGACCCACACTAACCAGTGTGTATGTACCAGATGGATGGTAGCTTGAAAGCCTACTTCTGAATAATACATAAACATGGCCCAACAAGCAGCAGGCCAGATTTCTCTCAGTCAACTTTACCACTAGATAAGTTTTAGGGTGATTATTTAAGTGCACAGATTTATGATCCTGGGCCTGTATTAGAAGCAACTCCCACTTCAACATATGGTATTAATTTTATATATGATACTAGGTTTCTGTCTTAATTGATCCAGAATCTTGGCTATTGAGAGTAGTGAATTAGAGGGCTCAGCCTGCCCCAGGGGATGTGCCCAGGGAGGATTGTAGAGCTACAGCTCTCCTGTTCCTTTCTGTTAAGTGCTTTGCAGTCTTGCAAAATAACAGCTCTGGTAACTATTTTCCATCTCAAAGTGGAAGGAATTTTGGTGGTGGTGTTTTTTGGTTGATTGTTTTTTTTTTAAAAAAAAAAATCCTGATCAGGGCCTGACTTTAGACTTTAAACTTTCTTTGTTTCTTTACACCAGACCTGAAAATCTGTGATTAACCCTACAAACAACAGAATTTCTGGTGAGGTTGCCAAAATTATGCCTCTTTCCTCCTCCATAAGGATATGTCATTGATCTGGTTACAGTTGAAGGCGCCTCTCTGTGAGATGAGAGTATGGCAGTTTTTAGCCAGAGACAGCAGACCTAACTGTATCCTGATAATTTTGGGTAATGTTCATGACCCACAGAACTGGGTCATGGGGTGATGAGTCTGGCACGGTGGCTATCAAACAGTATATTACTGTGCGAGCTGCATCCTGGGCAGGCATCTCTGCTAATGATGCTGCTAATTTTGAGTTATGGTAACTGTGGAGGTAATGCCCACATAGTCCTTGCTGCTGCATATCTGCAGATGTTCCCTTGACTGTTTCAGACTTAGAAAGTATATGTCATACTGGTCTGCAAAGCAAATCTGCACTAGATTTAAAAGGTGTGAGCTATATGGCAGACAAAGGTTGCTAGTGATCTGCAAGTCAGTAGGCAGTGAAGAGATGTCCTGGTACCAGCATGCTGTCTCTCAGACCTGGGAGATGCTACAGACCTGACCACCATTTAAAGAAAAGGACAAAAAGACCTTATTCTGTTCAAAACATATCTGTTTTTATTATTTGTGGAGTTTTGTGGGTAACAGCAGTTTGTTCTGAGTGACTGCAAAATACTCTTCCCAAAGTACTCTTGTGGGATTTTGCTGTATCACACTGCCACTGAAATGGCAGTGTACAAAGCAAAAGCAGGTACCAAAGGTAACAAATTCAAGAGGGAAAACCAGGTTGGGATGAGTTTCACAGTGTTTATGCAGTGAGTATGGGAGTTCGGATTTTGATTATGATGATGTTATGGTAGCATAACATCTGGTAGTGTGTGTAATCAATGCTGGAACTGTGTTTTTTAAAGGAAAATACAAACTCTTTCATAAATTCTGCCAGTAAAAATGATTCCCCTTTGGATTAATAGGCAGTGAGTAAAACGTGATTTATGATGATCACAATGCTCCAACAATGTTGAAGTGGTATGGCTTCTGACACAGCTCTGCTTAAATCTTAGTGCCATAGACTGCAGTAGCAATGTCTTTATAAGGACACCCTTTCCACATTAGTGGAGTAGAGCCACAAAGCCTAAATTAGTGTGGTGTGGAGCTTTGGGCAAGGTTAGTTCAACAGATTAATTATCCCCACCCAACTGGGTACAACTGGCTGCTTGTGAAGGTATGCTGAATGTGGAAGAGACTTTAAGTTTCTTGCCAGTCCTGCCTTCCCCTGGGTGATGCACTAGCCTCTCCATGACTTCTTCAGAGCTCTTACTTTGTGCTTACAGGAATTGCTGCCCCTTCAGATCTACTAGCTGAGATTACTGGATGATAACTTGCCTGCCCATTTCAGTCAGTACCTGCTGGGTGAACCTTAGCAGAGGCCTGGGAATTTATAGCTGGAACCAGTGGAGGCAGGAGGTCTATTGAGCTGGCCCAGCAAGAGTTGGAGAGAGATCTTTCAGTGGCCTTAGTTACATTGTCTGCACATCGTGGTGGTAGATCTTTACCCACTGAGTGACAGCAAGAGGCGGTTACCATTTTGTTCCCGTTTTTGTTGCTGATTATTAAAATATGATGAAAATGCTGTTGCTTTACTCTGTGCTATATGGGTGAATAAACAACTGGTGTCAGACATGGAGTTCATCTCTCCTGCCCTTACAAACATTTTGGAGGCTGTTCTCTGACAAGTGTTTCTTTTGGAGGCAGTGTTACTTCAGCAGTCCCACCTTCTTGTTGCTATTCTCTGCATCTCCATCTCTCCCTGAAATGTGAGCTTCATCTTCCTGTAAAGGGTATTGAGGAACTCTTCCTTGTTTAAAAAAAATTAATTAACATGGAGGTCCCCTTCCAACTGGAACTGCTGCTCAGAAAGTTGTTTGGTGACTTCAGTTGAATACAAGCTGGTTTCAGTGCAATGTATGCAAGCATTGCAGTGTGCTAGTGCTGCAAGAGTTGTCTTTTTCAGTTGCTTAGAAAAAGTGAAAACTGAATGCAGTCTTTGAACTCTGTTTTGAAGCTCTGTTTACTGCTCTCTGTAATGAATGCAGTCAGAGTGAGTTTCGTCTGAATGTATGCAGAGATCTGTGTTGGAGCCAGTCACGCTGGGCTGCCATTGTAGGCAGAGCAGACAAAGGGGCACAGCTCATGCCCTCTGCAGCCAGAGGCGAGGTGAATTATGCCCTGTCCTTTCTCTTAGAAATAAGTAGTGTCCTGAGGTGACTAGGTCAGCCATCAATGTCTGTACCTAAGAGCATCTTTATTGTGTCTGGGACATAGGATAATACCTGTAAGAGTGCACCATAAATAGACACTGGAAGAGAGAGAATATGGGGAAGCAGCATATATGCCTGCCCTGACACCATCCCAACTGTATAGCCAGTTCAGTGACTGGCAGAATCAGATGTGAACTCTGAATTAGATGTGATTTATTAACCTTTGGTGGATTCTTCTTTTGTGAGTTTGTCACCTTCCCGTGTTAATTTTTGCACTTACGGTGCGCTTTGGGTAAGGATCCTTACCAAAATCCTGTTTTTGAAGGCTCTTAATGCCTTATTTGAAAACTTCTAAAATTAAATGGGGTAAAAACTCTTCTTAATGAATGAGATACTAATAGTTTGGTAGATGAATCTGGGGCTTTATATTTTGTTCCAAACTAACCTATGTATTGGTACATGAGAATAAGTCTTCCACTCAGATCTATCTTACTTCAAACTAGCTGAAATGTGAGCTGCCCATGTATGCATGTGGGTTCTGGTCACTCTGCCAAATAGAATGAAAATGCATCAGACTGACTTACATAAAAACTGGAAGCTGGGGAAGGAACAGAGATTTGAGCCCTAGGTCATTCCTAAGGCTTAATATTTCAGCATACTATTTGCCCAAATTCTCAAAAGAGGGAAGCTGGAAAGCCAAGTTTGGCTGCTAGCTCTAATCAGAAAATTTGCTTTTGGGTGTGTGAATGCAGGTAGAGTTGTGCTGTCAGGAGGAAAATGAATGCTGAGACACTTGCATTTTTCACAAAGCCCCTCTACTAGTCTGTTTACATAGCTGTAAAGTAAAAGGTTTGCCTTAAAAAGGCAGAACCAAGTTAAACTCAACAAAACAAGAAAAAGCCACAGCTCTACCCTCCAAAGCACATAGCTAAAATGTAGTATCCTTTTTTGGGATTTGTAGGAAGTAGCTTATACCTTGCAATTCCATTTCCTTTCTAGTCTTTTGAATTCTTTGATGTCATAAAGTCATTTTTGTGACAAACTTGGGCCAGAGAATGGTGGTTGGAGTTTCCATGCTCTTCAGTGTGCTGCAGCTAGACGGTGCTGTGTTTCAGCATTCAGTGTGTACAAAAACGATTTTCAGGTCAGCCTTTCACTGGAATTCATCGAAGTGGAGTAGTTGTACATTTACCTTTGAAACTTCCCTGCTCACATTGATGGGTAATCAGTGGCACAACTGGACAATGCCATGCGAAGTATTAGTCCTGAATCTTAGATTTGCATTTTTGTCACCAATAGTAGTATGCCAGACACCACTGCTGATTGCACCACTAGCACTTGTGCTAGCTGAAAGTTACAGCTAGAAAGGAACTGCTGCAATTCAGACAGGCTTTCTGATTCCACCTTTAAAAGAGGTCTGTGCTATTTTTTCTGGGGCGGCTCTTGCAGTATATGGTGTAGCTCTATATATCAAGCAGTTTTATACCAACTGAACTGCTTTCTCATTCTATGCTAATACTAGATCTTTTTAATACCATTTTTCAAAAAGGGCTGTGTTTCATGTGAATGAACTGGGAAACAAAACTTTTCAGGTACTCCCAGTTTTCTCATATTTTTAAAACAGAAGTTCTCACATACTCTTAGAGAGGCTTAGAGGCAAGTGGACACTCTTCATTAATTTTCTCAGCTCCTCCTAATTTATTGCTGTTTGTCCATGTGGTGCATTGTCCCTGGCTAGATACCAGGTGCCCACCAAAATGACATTTATCATTCTCATCCTCAACTGCACAGGGGAGAGAGAATTTAATGAAAGGATTATGGTTCAAGATGAGGGCAGGGAGAGATCAGTCACCAGTTTAGTATCGTGTGCAGACCAAACTTGACTTGGGGAAAAATTTACTGTCAATCAAAACAGAGCACAATAATGAGAAATAAAACCAAATCTTAAAACACCTTTCCCCCACCCCTCAATTCTTCTGACTCTAGAAAGGAGTCCCTTTGTGCTGTCTATACTTGGGAAGTTCCTGTTCTCATTGCAGTTGGGGATGAGGGGGTCCTCTCCCTCTTGTGATGGAGGAATCAACGGACAGAAATGACAAACAAACCTCAAGCATTTTGTGAGATCTCTGTGACAGGGCAGGGAAATAGTTTTGGGCAGTGACAGTTTCAGTGTGACTGCAAATGTGCATTAAGCATATGAGGTGTGACTGTGCCTGATGGCAAACTTTTTGCCACTAGTAGGATGGCTGACTGAGCTACAGCTGTGGTTAGAAAATCAAACTGGAATAAGCTGATGGGATGACTGAAGCTGATGGCTGTGGGAGACTGGAACTAGGAGTGTTCTGCTTGAAAAGTCAAGACATTTGCTGTATAACATTCAACAAGATGGGGAAGTGGACATGCCCCAAACTTCCAGGTTTTACAGGTACAGCTCAATACTCTTTACTCACAGTTATCAGAACTGAAAACATTGCTGTCTTAAGCCCAGGTTTTGCAATCTTCTAAATGATAAATCCCTAATTTTTTCAAAGAAGTGAATTTTTAGGACTGAAAATTGCAAAGGAAAGCTTTAAACACTGTGTTTTGATGAACTGTGAAAGATATTACACAGTTGTTAAACGGTGTTCTGGTCTCAGTCCTTCTGAGCACAGAAGCTGAATGCCTCACCCTGTGAAAAAGACCAAAGGATTGCACTTACTTCCAAGGTCTGTGTGTTCAGGAGCTGCTGAAGTACTTGAAATAGATTCTGGTTCTTTGAAAGTTTGGCTCCCTGAAGTTCTCTTATTGGATAGGGGCAGCAGTGTTGGTTCCTGATAAGTATCTAGCGCCTGTTTTCTACCTTGTATTGCTTCAAGTGCTTACAGGAGCTCTGGGTTTTCAAGTGACTCCTGTAAATCTCTGCAGTCTGCTGAATAGTGGGAGCCCATGTTTCCTGCTTCTTATGCCAGTGTCCCAATAACAACACTAATCAATGAGTAGTGGGGAATATCTTCATATTTTTCACTGTCAGTCCTTTCAGGCATGTTAGACACATAGTGATTCCCAGGTGTATATCTGACTGCAAGAGTAGTTTTCAAATTCTGAATTGATTTTTTTACAGGGACCAAAAGTGAAGGTTAAATACCTGTCTTTGGGAAGGAGATATTAGTTATGCCTCACTGAGGTGATGCCTCTTAGCTGGCATAAGCATTCTTATCTATGGTAAAGGGAGAGTTTTGAATTCCCTTAAAGTACTTCAGATTTTCTCCTGTGATCAGCTAAATGCTTCTGTTTTCCACGTAGGTTTCTGTATTTTTATCCCATAAGAGAGATTTTTCTTTTAAGTGTGGCTGCTGTGCAGCCACACATATGCAGAATACACCAGGGAAGTGGTTTGGGTTTTCTGCACTAAAGAAATTGTGTTGGCAGGAAATTATTTGCGGTACTGTGGATTGACAGTATTGTGACTGTTCCTCCAGTGCTGGCCTGAAAGAGGATTTTGTTCAGGCAATGTAATTAGAACCCATATTCAAATGTCTGCATGTATTCAATATAATTTGTTTTAAGCTTGATCTTAAAAAGTATTTTTGACTTGGCCTGGAGGCCTATACAAAAGTTAAGCTAATTGAGTGGATAAACAAGCCAGAAAATGCTTCATATAATTTAGCATGTTTAGTCAGTAGTACAACGCTGATATATATGATTTTACTGTTTTCTGTCTTCATAGCAAAAAAAACCAACAACTGTTTATTTGTGTTGCTTAGAGTGAAAGTAAGTTCTTGTTCTGGCAAACTGAGCTCACTGAGTTTCATAATGGATTTATGGGAAGGTGTTTAAAATGTGCATGTACTTGGTTTGGTTTCTTGGAAACACTTATAGCCTTAACTGGTATGACCACAGCATCACAGAATGGGTCAAGCTGGAAGGGACCACAGTGGGTTGTCTGGTCAGCCTCTGTGTGAGCACAGAGGTCATTCCATGACACATTGCACAAGATTGTGTCCATATGACTTTCAGGTATCTCCAGTGAGGGAGACTCCACAACCTCTCTGCTCCAGTGCTTGGTCACCCACATGTCCTAGATGTATCATGTATGACGTTCTAGGTGTGTCTGAATCCTCAAGTAGAGGACCTGTACTTGAACTGTCCCTGTTCACACCAAGGTAACCCCTCATAACTAAAACAACATAACAAGGATCTCTACCTGCTGTTGCTTTGTGTTCCAGATGATGAATGTTCCCATTAATTTAAATTGCAAATTTCATCTCCCCTTTCAAAAACAAGCTTCCGTATATGTTTAGAATTTTTTTTACCTTATGTAACTTAAATGAGGAATTAGTTTTAGGAAGGGAATTGTTTTAAAGACTTACAGAATCCTGTGGTTTTGCAAGGTGTGCAGTTCCTTTTTAGTGCTGCATTTCTGTGGATGTTTACTTTTTCAGGCTTTCATGTGAAATTTTGCAACAGTTCTTATTAAATACTGGTTATTCACAGGAGTCAGTATGGTGAATATTTTTCTTTTTTAATTAGTCGCTCGTATTTTCCTGTGTGAGTTACTATTTTCATCTGTTTTAGCATTTTGATATCTCCAGGGATGTTGTAAAAATAAGGTTAATTAATTTTTAAACCTTCAGATCTATTAGTAAATATTTTAAAGGTATGAGCAGTCTCTCTTGCTGCTGATGTTATTTTTTAAAGGAAAGATTTTTACTGCTTATTTACGTGGTGAGTGTGAAAGTCCTTTTTCTAACAGAGTAGGTACTGTGTAACACAGTGCATTGTCAGGAGTCTAGTTACTAAGAATTTATCAAAAGCAAGAAAATCATACCCAAAAAGTTGGACATTTCTAATAAGTGTAGACTTAAGACTGGGACAATTTATGCTTATTACATTACAGTATTCGTTCCACCACTTTTATGCTTCAAGAAGTCAAATTGAAGCATAAATTTGAAGTCAAAGTGTTTAACTCTTTGATGTCAGTAAATGGAATGGATTTTTGGGCTTCTTTTCTCTTGATTGTTGTTTTAAATGCCCCTGCTTTCCTTTTCATGGCTGAATCTCCTCTTTAGTACATCTTCAATGTAAGTTACTCAAAGCAGGATTATCTATGTTTCTATTCAACTGCAAAGATTAGAAACTTTGTTTTTAAAGGGTACTTGACCATTTTACTCCATCTGCAGGTAGCTGGCATTAGGGCTGTAAGAAGAAGCTACAAATAATATAAAATACAGACCTGAACAGCTGGGATTTTAAACTTAAAATAAAGGTCTTAACAACATTGTCTCATCCATGCATAGCAGAGTGTTGCTTATCATGCTAACCAGGACAGTCTCACATTCAGTTTGGAGCAAAATAGTGGTTCTAAAATGACTGTCTAATGCACAGTTTTGGGATTTTACAAATTTCACATGAATTTGCGTATTTTCCTACGTGTCTGTAGCATGCTTCCTACGTACCTTTTTATGGTTTTGGCACTGGCACAAGACTTCAGTAAGTCTGATTTTGCTGTCTTTGTTAGTATGGTAAAGTGCTCAATATGTACACAGATACTTCCTTTTGAAACCTAATGAAAGCTGTTTTATATATTTGATCCTAAAAAATGAATTTACTCATATGCCTAAAAACTATCTGTCATTTCCTGATGCTTAAACTAGAAAGTTTTATTTTAGGCACAGCAGCAGAAGTTTGTAGAATTGGGAATATTTTGCAGTGGTGTCCTTAGAGATTTAGTATATATTGAAGTTAGTGTAGATAGAGCTTCTTGGCCTCATCCATCCATCCATCTTTCCCTAAGAACACACACTATTTGAAAGGAGTTTGAAATCTGGTTGGCCATGAATACTGATTATATTCTTGGTGTGGGTTCTTGCTGTCGGAGTTGCAATAACTGTTGCCTTGTGCTCAGTGCGCCAGCTCACAGCAGTTATTGTAGAGGGTAATGAATGATGTTTATTTATGCTGTGTGCCCAGCCACATTTGGGGCTGAGAACATGCTGGCAGCTAATTGGCCTGGCAAATGATCAGGCTGCCACAAAGCAGTTGCTTGTGCTAGGTAAGAAAATGAGATCTCAAGCAACTGTCATCCCTTGCTCTTATTGATGGTTCCTGGTGGAAATGACAGACATTAGCTGTGGATGTGATACTGAGATCTACTCTTACTGTGTGGATTTCTTTCAGTGAATGCCTCAGATCAATTTGCTGTTAATAACACCTTTTGAATTAACCTCATCGCCCAGGACTTACGTTAATTGCTAATTTGTAGACTTATGTTCATTTGTGTTCTCTCTCCTTTTTGTCCTGAGACACTTGAATGTTTCACTTTAGAACTGATCACGTTAGTGAATGTTGAGGACAAACAATGTAGCTTGGAAGTCTATGTTGTGTGGCTTGGCATTGAGCAATTTCCTGAAAGTGGTGCTGATGCTGCCATTAAAGATGTCTGAACCTTGCAGGTAATCCCTGTCCCCAGCAGACTGCTTTGTGCCTGTGCTGGAACCAGGCAGTTGTCTTCACTCCAAGCTTAGTAGCCCTTGTGGGAAGAGTTGAAAAGGCTTTTACTCCTTACAAAGCCAGGATACATTTAAATAGGTCAAAGCAAAAAGAGTAAGAGGAGGAATGGCACTGTTTGGATTGCTGTCAAACCGATTACTCCAAAAGATTGTGAGGATGTGACTGACAGCTCACCAAGATGTCCTTCCCATGGCTACTTGGAGTTGATGTTAGCAAGAAAGATGAATCAAGTTCATATGCCCTGCTAAATCTTTTTGGTGGGGAGGTTTGAAAACAGAAAACATGAGTATTATTTGAATGGCTGTTAGTGTGTAAAATGACCAGATGAACAGGTCCAAATGACACAGCAGATTGTGGTATTAAGTAGCCATGTGATGGAGAATGGCTTTTGAGAGCTTTTGAGCCCTTCTGGTTTTGAAAACCAGTTTGTGACATCTGACACTGCAAAGAGCACCTGCAAGCATTGCGGTTATGCCATTGATTTCATAGCTACTATAAGTATGTTCTTGACTCCCCATATTGTGTCACTGTATATAACATCTATGAGTAGAAAATAGATTCTATTTAAAAAAAGCAGTCCCATCATGTTTTTCATCCTTCCTTGTATCCGTATGAGTTGTCTGAAATTTATATATTTTAAAAATCTCCTTCTTCTTAAAACAATTTTATTACTAATATTTCTTTTGTAAGAGCAAGTGAATGTTGTTTATTTTACTTTTTAAGGTGTGTAAAAATAGGCAAAACAAAGGACAGTTGTATTAATACTTCTACTGCGTGATCAAGAAAATGTAAAATAATTGTAAATGAAATAAGCCTTTTGCTTTATTTTTGCCTGTTCTGAGCTCTTTGTGATATTGCTTAGAAGATCAGATGGCTTGCAAGCTTTGTGTAAACAATGTGTAGAAAAAAGGATGCCTTGTTCTGTTATTCCAGAAACAGTGGGGAAAAATAATAAATCGTGCTTATGCAATCAGGAATTTGATGGTGTAAAAAGAGAACGGAAAATATGGTAGCTTAAAAGCTTGATGCGGGATTACAGGTTTTTTTAGCACTTGATGGTTAAATGTCTTTTACTGCTCTGTCTCTGAACTGCCATAACTGATAATTTAGCTGCTAATTCAATTGTGTGGTGATTAATTGCATGACCAATTCCTTGAAGAGCACTACAAATTTAATTTTTGTTTCTCTACGAACTGTAACAGTTTTCACTTCCTTTGCTATTTGTGTATTGGTCACAGTGATGCATGTGGTGACTGTATACCAAAAAAGATGTATATTTAAAATATATTCGACAGATATATTTGTTAGAAAATCTTTTAGAGCTCACTTTTACATGCAGAAGGCTATGCTGATCCTCTGATTTGCTGCTGAATTTTCACCATTGTTTTCCTCTTGAAATAAGTAAAAAACGTATGAACAGATTAAGACGAGATGATTTTTCTCTCTGACAGTACTGTTCTATTAATAACTGTAAATCTTGTTTTCTCCCCCTCCTCCCTTGCATCTGTAACAGCTAGCCGATGGCGGAACCTGTTCTCTACACCTGTCTCCTTGGCTTTTCCCTATAGTCCTGTTGCAAGACTCACCCCATATACCAATGGCTGTAATAGTCCCAGCTTCTCTAAAACTTCCAGTAAAGCAATACTAACACCTGAACGGACAGGTAATGCTTATCTTTTTATTGATCTACGATGCTTATGAAAGTGCTTGATTGAATCTAATCCTGCTAGCATTTAACAACAGTATTCTTTTTGGCTGATTGTATACAAACTCACATCTAAGAGGGAAATTGTTTTTTTGGGGTTTTTCTACTGGCCTAAAATTTGGCTGTTAACTACAAGTGTTATGCAGCATGTTACAGGAAAGTGATGCTAGTAAATACCACTAATGATTTACCCAGTAGTACAGTTGTGACTCTGTCAGCTTAAACAGTCTCCAGCTTTGTTGCTCGTTTCTGCCCCACGGTGCACCTTTCTTGTGTCCACAGAAACATATGTACAGCTGTGTAATGAAATTGCAGCGAGAATTTATAATAAGAAGAGCTGGCAGAATCATGCCTGTTTTCAAGCTGGTGTTGTTGTTAATGTTCAAGATTGATTTTATGTTTTCCACTGATTTTCAGGGAACACACAAGTACTAGGAAAACTGAAAACTTTCTGTAGTCTGTAAATTGCAAGGATTTGCATTTTCCTCCTTCACTACAGAGATCAGGAGTCAGTTTGTATCTGTGACTTCTCTTAAACTGCAGTGGCAGTGGAGAAAATAATCTTCTGGGGGAGAGGCATTAACATTTTATTGCTGGCAGGAGCAGGCATGGGCTGAGGATGGGCTGATGATCAGTGTCACACTGATTTGTGTGCAGTGTTCCTTACAATGCATGAAATCACTGCAGAAAGCTGTTTTTTAAGGGATATGGACACTGTGGGTGAGAAACAGCTCAAGACAGAGCGCCTGCTGTAGCTGTCTGCGTGTGAGTGAAATGTCTTGCCTAGTTCCTAAATGAACTCATGCTATTTGAGATACCCTCAGGTACCTTGTCTAGCTTCCCTCTGCAGCTCCAAAAGAGCACAGCTGTTACTACCTCTGCAGAACCTCAGGGACTGCTGTAACTTGCACATTTAAGAAAGCAAACACATTTACTCCATACAATCCTTCCAAAGCAAAGTAATCCTGCCTGTCCTTTTCTTTTGGAGATATTATTGGAAAATAGCTGAATTTAGGATGAATTGTAGGTGGCTGCTTTCAGCAGTGTTAGAGGATGCAAGCACACCTGTGGTACAAGCACAGCTGGTGAGCTGTAGTCACAGCAGTTCTTGCCCTGCGGGCTGTGGGTCTCTGGTGGTCCAGAGGATATTAGAAAATGATTTACTATTTTAGTTGATGGGATTTTTCTTTAAAGTTGGACGACAACTAGTTCGTGCAACTAATTGCAAATTAGTTTGTCTGTTACTATCACACACAGGGAAAAAGTAGAATCCAGAGCCTTTCGAAAAGGTAGCTCTGTGAGGGAAGCAATGCTTCCTCTGTTGCATAATGTTCAACCTTAATTGTTACTGTGATTGATTTATATGATAATTATAGATAGTTTAAAAAAAGAGTAGTAAAATTTAGCTAAATTGCTCTGATGCAACATTTGAGTACTGAGCAGAGAAGTCAGTGACACGTATCCACTGGTTTTTCAAAACAGAATAGGGGGAACCACAGTCCCATAGGAGAGATGCAAATGCAGATGTTGGTTAGACTACACTAATCTGAGCAGTATCAGAACAGTATTTGGTACATTATTCATTGTCTGGGCTATGCAATGCTATTTTGGGAACAAGCTGAGGAATTCATAATCCATTCCTACACTTACTACTTCTCATGAATATCAAAGCTCTTGGCTAATTGCTAATGAATTGAACTGCACTTCTGAAAATTTTTATGTGCTATTCAGAAAATGTTAAGCTACTGTAACGTAAAGAGCAGATGATTGTGAATAAAGGTGGCCAGACATATTTGTAGCCTAAAGTGTATATTTTCTTATATAGGGTACATTTCTAGGAGTTCCCCTTTGAGTCCACAGTCATCAATAGACAGTGAACTGAGCACTTCAGAGCTGGAAGATGATTCCATCTCCATGGGATACAAGCTGCAGGACCTCACTGATGTTCAGATCATGGCTCGTCTACAGGAGGAGAGTAGGTGGCATTTTCTTGGTTTTCATAACAGTCGGAGGGAGATTTCCCATAACACTTAAAACTGCTCAAGTCTGGTCTCAGTCAAGTAGATATTTTTTCTACGGTGTTGCCTCTTGAGTGGCAGCTGGAAGTACTCTTCACCTGCAGGGAGAAGGTGTGCATGTTCTTGGATTCATGTTAATGGGAACTGGTACTGGATCTTTCAAATTTTAATGTTTATATTTTTCTGAATATTAATTGAAATAGCTTTATTTCTGGAGAGGGAAGATTCTATAGCAATTTTTTTAAATTTTCAGATGAGTTTTGAAATTAAATCCCTCTTAAATACTGAATTGGGGCCTTTAAATTTAATATCTTGGTTTAAGACTAGTAATTGCACAAATGCACAAATCTGAGCCTAGAGTCTTCTTTGACATAGATTATAGTTTGGCTTAATAGTATTTTCTGTAAAATCTTTATTAATAAACTAAGGGCATTTGACTTACAGGTCACTGAGACAGGAAGTGGAGTATTTCTCCCGCATCCTGTTAGTGCCAAAACAATGACATTAAAAGCAAGTGAAATCCACAGATGGGTCTGAATGAAAATACCATGTAATAAGTGATTACATAAAACAAAAATAATAAAATGGGAAGAAAAAATTAGAGCTGTGATCTGGGTGAAGCCACCAAACTGGGCAGGCAGAGTCATCACCTGTGAGCAGAACTTGCTTAGTATCTGGTGGCACTCAGCATCATGTTCAGCAGAGAAATTTACAAGAGTTCTAATTTTAAAATAAAAAAAAAAGTTATGACTTTCAAAGATACAAAGGATTGCATTACTTAATTGACAGCTGTGCTCATCTCCTTCAGAGTGAGGTTTAGAAAATAGTTCAGGTACATAGCTCTCTAGAGAATCAGGGCATTGGAAAGACAAATGCTGGTTTTTCTTCAAATCTGTGTCAGGTACAATTGATTATGTCTCATCCTTGTAGTAGCAGCTGGTGGAGAGTGTTTGAACACATGACAGTTGTTGACCACTTAATCCTGTGGAAGGTGGCAGTTCTATACGTGCATTCAGGCACACTCTCTTTGCAGCTACAAATAGAAACTCCCACTTGAGGAGGAGGAGAGGAAGCATATTAAGTTTCCATTATGAAGCAAAGACATCTGTTAAAAACTAGGGTTTCTTGTAAGTCTAGGAAGTTTATTATCTGCATCTACTGTCAGACTTGGCTCCTGGAATGTTTTTTCCTTGGTTGCTGTGCATTTGGAGAAAGGAGGGATGTGCAAAGGATGTGAATATTTCCCTCTCACTTGAAGTAAACAGGCTCCTACAGGGTAGTACTTATAGTGTGCTGGTTTTCAAAACCTGGCATTTTAGAAGAGGGTGGTGGGATTTTGTACCTGCGTAAAATACAGCTGTGTTACCACTAAGCCTTGTCCATGAGACTGGGTGCTATCAGGAACTAATTTTTGGTCAGGGAGGTTGGAGAACCAGAAGATTTAGATGGGCTGTAAGTTTAAGACATGTCATTGTAAATATTTTTATTGCATGAACACAGAAGTTCAACAGCAACAGCTTGGAAAACTAATGTGAGTGTAATTCCTCTAATTAAGAGTAATGAGAAGTTAAAAACTCTTTATTGGTAGAAATATAGGTGCCTCCCGAGAGTCTTTCGTCTTAAGAAAGGCATCTGACATATTTGGAGACTCCTGTATTCTTTTTTAATATTTTATTTTAAAATATTTTGAGAGAAAGAATTCAGGCTTAGACGCCTGAAAGGTAGATCAGGTGAATCCTACATCAGATCTTTTGCCTGATTACACTTTAAATTCAATTCTTGCTGTAAAATTCTGTCTACTTACCTGCGTAGTTTTCAAGATTGAAACACATATGTAGGAGTTAATCACTTAGCAGAAGCTGAATCATCCTCCTCTTGGAATTTGCAGGCCTTAGACAAGATTATGCTTCAACTTCAGCATCTGTGTCAAGGCATACTTCCAGTGTTTCTCTACAAATGGGAAAAAAAGGGACATGCAGTGACCAGGAATATGATCGCTATAGTCTTGAGGATGAGGAGGAGTTTGACCACCTTCCACCTCCGCAGCCGCGTCTGACTCGCTGCTCCCCCTTCCAAAGAGGGATTCCTCACTCACAGACTTTCTCCAGTATCCGGGACTGCAGGAGGAGCCCTACTTCCCCACAATTCCCTCCAAATACTTATCAGCAGCCCTTCTACTCTCCTCAAGCCCAAACTCCAGAGCAGCAACCAAATAGGATTAATGGAGGTGGGTTGCATGCTTTTCTGAGAAGTGGTCTTTTCTCTGCCAAGTGCCACTGCCATTTTAAAGATGAATTGTACATAAATTGTGACAAATAATTTAAGCCTGCATAAATGATTAAGGAATGTTATTGTTAAGCAGTTTTCTACGAAATGTAATCTCTGACCTGGTCATGAAAGTTGTTGCTTCAGTCTGCTTTAAAATACTGCAAAGACGACCACAAGTGAAGAAAGAAACAAAAAGTAAAGAGGAGCATGTTTTAGCAGGCTAATAGTTGTTCAGAAGAACCTCTGGGGTTTTCAAGCTTGATATACACATGTCCATTGTAGATGCAGTAAAACACAGATCTGGGTTTTGAGATTTTAATTTTGTTACTCCTGAGTTTGCTGTTAAAGCAGCTGTGCTGTGATGAGTCCTTATGGCACCCTGCTTCTGTTCCAGATCTGATAGGGCTGGTAGTTAAAGTAATTGGAGATAATGTCACTCCCAAACTATCCTGAGATTTTGCTGCTTTTTTGCGCTGCATTTGAGATGTATTCCAGAACCTTGAAGATTTGTCTCTCAGTGCTTACCATTTAAGTTTCCCTCCATTGTAGCTGTTGACTTCTTTTCTTTAATCACAGCTTTCTTCTTTCTGCTGCATTTTACTTCCCTATACCTTCAATTTTTCCCCCAAGTTAATTCTATACAGTCCATTTCCAGCCAGAGTCTTGTTTGTAATGTTACAGGTTATATCTCACCCTTGGGCAAAAAAAAATAAATGTGTTGTTCAAAACATATAGTTGCTATTTATGATGCTAAAGGTATGCACGTTGGCTTTTCTGCGAAACAAGACATGACAGGTGGGTGCCCAAAGCACTTCTATTCAAAGTAAGCTATGGCATGAAGTATAATTGACAAGTGGCAATATAGCAGGATAGTGATGTTAACACAGGGTAGAGCAGCGTGGGTGTCTGTTGGTACAGCATTTGTGCCACATTAATTTTAATGTTACTTGTTGGGGAGGTACAAGAGTGGGACAGCATTGCTGGGCTTGCAGAAATCTTGGGAGATAGAAAAGAAGGCGTTGGGGCATTTTTTTGTTCAGGAATAAGAGCATGATGTATGTTTTTATATAGCATGTTTTTATGTAGCTCCCAAAAGTGTTTTGAATGATTTTTTTCATGTTCCATGTCAGTGGAACTTAAGCATTGGATTTCCTGTATGAAAAGGCATGGAAACCTTTAAGGCACTAAAAACATTAGACTCCTAGTTTATTAACTACAAAGTGTATAAATGTTAAAGGGTACCAATTTTGTCACCTGGTTGACTTTTTTCTCAAGAACTTTGAGGTGTTGGATAATGTGTTTGGCTTAACCCAGATGTTGGACATGTGACTTCACACGGTTGAAGTATGTGACTTCAGTTACCTGTGTGCAGGAATGACAAAAAGTGCTGTAACAGTCAGTACCACTGCCTTTAGAGGGGAATTGTCTCCTCAGCTTCTACACCTTCAGCCTCTAATGCATGCAGCTCTGATCCACCTAAGCCGCAAGTACTGATGGTGAGAAACATTTTACTTTGACTGTGTTCTTTTAGCAGACAAGGAGATAAGGAGTCAAATTTCCACTGTACTGAGTATGTCTGCATAGTATTGCAACATCTTGTCATCAGTGCTTACCATCTTGACAACAATATCATTGTCTCTCAGGAATTCTACACATTGAAATGGAGGTAGACTGCAAAACAAGAATTTGTCTGAAGCTCTCTGTGATGGATGATGTGTTCCACACTCTTAGTTTACCAGGGCAATTGAGAAGGAATGGTATGGAAAATGGAAAAACCGAAGTTTTAGTTTCTGCCTTCAGTGTGTGTGGAAAGCATGATCTATAATTAATAATTAAGTCACACATACCACATGCTGTGCTGCTCTTGGCCATTCCAACAGTCTTCTGAAATCTTTATTCCTTTGTCTTGCCCCAGATCACTTATGTTCTTGTATGTGCAGTCAAGGGTCTGGCCTCTGCTTCATCTGGGCATTCAGCAGAGCTTTTCATAAAAGAAGAATAAGCAGCAGGTAACTGTTGAATTTTGGCAGTCAGTCTGGGGTAAAAACCCCAGTATTTAGCTTTGACACAATATTTCCACTAAACTAGTCAACACATTTAGCTTAATTACAATTTTTGCCTTTAGGCAAATAGTTTGAGGGATGCTGCCCTACTTGTTTTTGGTGATGTTTGTTTGGCATAGTCCTCTAGTTGAGGTACTTAATTACCTGACTGTGAAAAATATGGTGAAGGTGAAGGTGTGATAAACCTGAAAAACTTTAATAATTCTTTTAGGAGTATAAGATTGGTTGCCTGATGAAAAGCACCTACATTTAAATACTGAGGTGTGGATGAATGGCCTAATTCAGCTGTGGAGATAGAGCTACATGAGTTACTTTGATGCACCCTGGCTTCGCCATTTCCCTGTGTCAATGCTATTTAGATTCCATAAACAACCCAGGATCTGTGGGATCCCATAAGGTACCTTCACATAGGCACTGACTTGTGCACCAGGTGTCTGGTCTTCCACTACAGAGAGAGACTGGTTAATCTTAATGTATATTTTCTATTACCTTTTCATGTTACTCTTTTAAGTTGCTTTAGCTTGGTATATACCTTCATCAACAGGCCACAGATACCATTCACTTGAAAAACTTTGCTTTTATTTTCCAGAAATTAATAGTTATGAGTAACTTGCTCACCTACACTTCAAAAATATTATGGAGATCACTGGCAGTTAACTCATTTTGAAAGCTGCAGTTGTGGTTTCTGTTTGTTATTTGGGTTTTTTAAGCAAACTTCAGGCAAACAAAGAAGAGCAGCAGTACATTGTGTTTAGATATGGGTTCAGCATAGACTTATCAAGTGTTCTCTGTCATAACCTCTCTTGCTCAGTAAGAAAGGAAAAATTCTGTTGAGGAAATGATTGCAGACTTTATTACAGAAAAGGAGTAAAATAATCTTACTTTGCTACCTTTGGATTATATTGAGGACAGTGATCAGTGGGAAAACTCATGGAAGGCAATGGAAAAATCTGTCGTTGGCTCTATGTGGTGGGAGGCGCATGTGAAGCCAGGATAAGATGAAGTAATAGTTCTGAATAAAATGTAGGTATTGACATTACTGAGAATGGCATCACTCACTGAACCGAAGGATTTGCTTTAAACTGTATTTGTACTTTTACACACTGATGTCTCTGTGACAATTTGTGATTCCACAGACCATTAAAAATACCCTGGTGTATTTGGGATGTCACAAATGTTATAACTGGGACAAATATATAATGCAGATACTCATCTAAAGTTTTCAGAGATGAGGAAGAGAAATTAACCCCATAAAGTGAACTTGCAATAGAGTCTACAAGAGAAATTGTAAGAGTCTACAAGTTTGTTAAGGATTTCAGAACACACTCTGAATGTGTACATAATATAGAACATAATATTTAAAATAGAGAAGCATAGTTTTTTTCCTTATGGTTTTACCCCGACCTATTTGTGCATGCAATACAGGTAAGGCAGAATTGAATTTGCAGGATTTGTATGAAGGATTTAAATATGTGTGAGAAACTACTAACAAAGCTCTAACAGTGATACAGATTTCTGAGACACTAACAATTCTGACTCACTGTATCACACTTCTGTGCTTTTCTGATGTTTGGGAGTCCTTTTGTTCAAATGAAACAATGACAAACACTTGCAGAGAATAATTGTGAAGGAATAAACATATTTTAAGAGACTTCTCTGTAGAGTCAACTTAAGCCCTCATTGCAAGGAAAACCTCATTGGATGAGGCATTTTGGCAGATAGAAGATGATCCTGACCAAGGATTGCTACAGAAGTCTCCATCTGGCAGCCCACCAAGAGTGCACCTCTTCTGGGGCAGCTTTGCTCCAAGGACAAGGTCTGTTTGCGTGCTACATGGAAGTAATCTTTGACCAGTGATAGCATTAGGTCAGGGAAAGGAAAAAAAAGAAGCAGTGGAATGAAATGGGGACGGCCACCAGCGGTGCGGGGATCAGAAGACAGAAAGCAGATGCTGCCTGTTCTGGTGTCCTGCCAGAAAGAAGCTGGGCCACTGACCCCAAGCTGACTTCAGAGAAGAAATAGCATCAGGGGAAGAATTTCCTGGCAAAAAATCAGAACTGAAGCAGCTGGGTGAGAGGCAAACTATTGTCCTCACTGTAATTTTGTGGAATGTATGACAAAGAAGGGACATTTTTTCCTGCCTTTTGACCTGTTTCTAGCAGTAGTGAATATGATCTGTGCTGAAGTGTGGCCTTTTCACCTGCATTTTCAGTTGAGGGCATAGGATCCTGTATTTCACAATTCTCAGCTTTTCTTGTGCTGTAGAGGCAATGGGCTAATTCAGCGTGGATGCCACATATGGGGAAAAAGTCTAAACATGCAATAGGCAGTTCTACTGCAGATATGTGAAAGGGCAATGTATGCTGCCTAAAGAAAGCTCATGAAATGACAAGCACGTGTGTGTATATGCATGAATTATCCTTAGAAGGTGGTAAGAACCAGGAACCAATTATTAACTCCCCATGACCTATCCTTGAATTTTCTTCACATATACAAATACCTCAACAATACAATGTATGTAAGTAATTGTATTTTATCTCAAAGAAGGCTGGGAAAGGCGAAGATACACCTGTGATGCTTTATATGGCCGCATTCTACTTAAACACCATATATTTTTCAGCCTAAACTATAGCTGAGACTCAGTAGTGGGTCACCGTAATAACTGTGGGTGCTGTTGGAGATCATCAACTCCAGTTGTTGGCTGATGACCACCTTGCCAACTAGACCATAGTACCAAGTGCCACCTCCAGTCATTTCTTGAACAGATGTAGGTCCTTTGAAGTCGCTTACTGGTGTTATTATCTTTCTAAAAAAATCAAACTGCAAGCAACTAATGATTTTCTTAGGTTTGCCACTGAACCAGATTAGTGCAGAAGAGGTAGCAGAAACTGTAGCAAATTCCAGTGTTCATCACAAACAGGACTATTTGAGCAAATTAATTCTCAACTGAGAGTATGTCTCTACACCTTCTCCTCTCTTAATTTTCTCATCAGTCTTAGGAGAGCAAAGAGGTCTGGAAAGAAAAGCAACTTTTTGTTTTCTTCTCACATATTTCCAGCAAGTTCATATCTAGTCACACCTCAGTGGCCTGAAATACTATTAAAATCATATAATTCCCATCTTCTGCCTTCATACATTAAGCTCACAAGAGCCATCGTTTCGTTTACAAAGTGTCTGTAAGACCATTTCCACTGTTGTTAGGAGGGACGCACATGACAGAAAAAAACTTCAAGAAGGAGATGAAAGAGGATGCATCATGCAAGGAGATGAAAGCTGCAGAATGCCATCAAGGCGAATATTTCTGGGTTTTCCCCAAACACAGAACTGACCCACTATTTTCATTGCTTTTCAGGGCCATTTATCTCAGCAGACAAAAGGACCATCAAAGAAGTAACGCAGCTGCTTGATGGATGAGAATTTGCAGGTGCAGCAGGAATCTGCTGCCTGAGGACTGAATGAATCAGCAGCAGAGCAAACTGCTGGAACAAGAAGGGACTAATGAACAGGAGGCAAAAGATGTGGCCACCCAAGACATGGAGGAAATCCCAGCTACTTCTGTACCTGTTTTTTTGCTATTGTAGCTGCATCCGCTGGACAGTTCAAGGCACAAATAATGCCTGGAGTGGCTGATGCAGTCCCTGAGTGGAAAAGCGTGTAGAGTCCAAAGAATTCTGCTATAAAGCATGATACTTAAAAAGCTTTTTTATGCAGTGCTGTCTTCCCTACTGCCATCCTGCTGCTCAAACCTTTTTTTGCCATGTTGAATTAGGATTTCAAGACCTAGGACTTCGAAAGAGTAGGCTAGGACACCAGAATTAACTGTAGCTACAAGCATCCCGTATTCATGATTTTTTTGCCACTCTGGCAAAAAGGATTGCTTCATAGGGTGACAGTTCCATCTTCACTTTGCAAAATTTTTGAATATTTTAGAAATAGATACTTACAGTAGCTGTATGGATGCTGTTGTTTGCATCCCCAGGACAGTTTTGGAAGTCTGCTGTTTCATCATTGTTACATCACTGATATTAATACTTTCTGCCTGGCTGTGCCACAGTGGTAATCTCCTTGCTAATGTTTGTCGTTGTACCATTGACAGTTCCAATCTGCCACTGTCAATAATTAATCACTGAAGCACAATTCTGACTCGTTTGGTGAAAGATTGTCCATACAGTAGTTCTTTATTAGGATTTGACTGTACTCCAGTTTCCAGGGATTCAAACCTTACATTTCCTTTTCCTGCAGGACATATAGCCTTTCTGTGATGCAGGTTGCTGGAGTTACATAGGCATCACATATTCTAAAGTTACTGTCAGTGACTCCTAATGACTTGTATAGATAAAACTGTACTGTCACGTCTTATTACTTTTCACTTGTTAGCAGCTTTAAGGATTAGAGAAGCTAATGATGGTGCTAAATAGGTTGTATATTTATGTGGACTGATCAGCTGAGATTTCTAAATAAATCTGCTGTTTCTGTGAACTGGACTTGCCCTGTATGAGCCAGGAGGTAAACCCATGCCAGCAGTTCCAAGCAGTGAGCTGTGTTGTTCCTAGGCATAAAACCAAAACATCAGTCTGGAAATGCCCTGCTCTCTGTGGGAGAGAGCTCTCAAAGCTACTTTTTGAAGACAAGCACACCCCTGCTTTCTGTTGCAGTGGGAGAACCTGCCAGCCACTGGAACCTATGTCAGGAGCAGAAGCTGGTGACCTCTGTGCAGGTCGTGCTATGAGGGGAGACGTAGCCACCTCAGCAGGGCACAGCACTTGTGCTTCTGAACCTGGCCAAGAGGCAAACCTTGTTTGTGACAACCACTGATGTTGTCAATGACAATTTAATAAATGCCCATGGTTTTCCTGCAGCGGTCCTTTACTGAAGTCTGTCATGTCACAGGTCATGCAGTCTGTGCCTTTTTCCCAGTCCCTTCTGATTGTACAAAACTGAGTCTTTTCCCTTTGGCCTGACAGCAGAAGAGACCAGGAAGAGTTTTCCCTTAGATGACTTCATGGCGTTGTGCTTGGGAAGCTGCCTTGAGATACCAGGAAGGTTTCAGTTTCTCTCTTCAAATAACTGGTGTGAATGGGATTGCAGGCATCTTCTGACCTCTTAGATGCTTTCCTTAGCTGTTGTACCTGCCCCAGAAACGTTTGGGGCTTTTGCAGCTTTCTTTTTGTGAAAAGCCCTACAAGAAGACCTACTCTGAAAATGCCTACCAAATCAGGTACCACAAGTGAGGTAGGAGGGAGAAACACCAAATTTGAAAATTCTTATATCAACCCTGGGCTCCAAGCAGCTGAACAGCATCAAGAACAGCCACATTTTTGCATGTGGCTGCCTGCAGAAACTTAACATGCTAACAAGGTTAGGTTCTGAATGGATTTATTTAGCATCTTACTGGCACCTGAAAGCAAGACTTCAGTCACTGAGGATGGATTTCTCACCTGTCTTTAGACATCCACAGAGTAAATAGCTGTGTCTGACTGCCAGTGCAGACTTGCTTTTGTATTCACTGCAAAGAAACAGGCACATTTAGGGCATGGTTCACCTGACCTACTTTACACATCTGTGTGAAACTCATCATTATTTATTGTTTAAATCCTTGCCGTTCTGCAAGTGTACTGCATATTGGTGTCTTAAAAATTACTTGTGAATAATCATGCTGTTACAGTAGTCATAATGATTCAATTTGAAGGCTGTCAATAACATACTCATATTCTTCTGGTAGAGCAAAACCTCTCTTTCTGTTGAAATAGTTTGTTATAATTCTGGTTTTCTACAGAAATGATGCTGAGGCTGCTTGTGTTTGTTGGAAATTCTGACCTGACTATGGATGTTGTCTTCTTTTGCTCCAGACAAACTCCGCAGAAGCATGCCTAACCTTGCTCGGATGCCAAGCACCCCCACCATTAGCAGTACTGCTGGCTTTGCTGGTTCTCCTGTCACTGTGAGGAATAGTCAGAGCTTTGACTCCAATTTGCATGGAGCCAGTAATGGGATTTCAAGGATGCAGTCATGTAGTAAGTACCTGTGTTCTTTGGCTGAGCACAAGGGATCGATAAAGTGGTAGAATACATGTCCTGGTTGCTGATCCTTTGTTCCATGAAAAATTAAAAGCAAACTCTTTTGCACCAGATTTTAATATACCTCAGGATTTTCAAAGCTTCTGTTTTGGAAGGCAAATTCTGCTAGTCTTGTTATTAAAAGTTTCTTCACTTTTTTTTTTTCTTTGCCCATTTATCTTGTGATACTGTTAAAACTGAATATTAAAACTGAAATAATGATAATAATAGGAATAATAAATAGTAGTATTGTAGAAACACCTAAAATGCAATTAATTATTGTAAACTCATATTTTTAGTTTTGATACAACAATTGAAAACTGCTTTTCTTGGTAATTTATACAATGCTGGTTGTACAGTACACTGTGTAAACACTATCTTAAAATAAATGACCTCTCTTCTACTGAAGTTGAGCTACTTCAGAGGAAATGCAGTAAACAGAGGGTTATATTCTCAAGTATAATATACCTGTTGAGTTAGGGAATTAAAATTGCTCTGTAATTGGTATTATTTAGGTGACTTCATGTTGAGGGGTTGAAAGGAGTATTGATCTAGTGGAAGAATTATTAATGTAGAATGCGAGCAAGATAGATCAAGATCCAGACCCATCTTTTCTAGCATGGTCGTTGAGGTTTTTGAGTAGAAATGGCAAAAGCGATTTTCACTGGACATGAGCAGAAGCAAAGAGGAAAAAATAAATAATTTGGCGAGAGGGGATTTAGCTTACACTCTCCATTTCCTGTGAGATTTTGGAGGGAGGAGTTGGGAAAAACTTAACCTGTGGGTGTTTTCTTTCAAATTTGAGTAGAAGTTACAAATGTCTTCAAAATAATTAAATTGCTTTTTTTCTGGAAAATATTCTTGACTGATGCGTTATTTTGTTGTATTTTTTCCTGCTTGAATATGAGAATGGAAATAGTTCAGGTTCACACATGGATTTTCATGGTTGTGCATCGAGAGTTTAATTTTATTATCTTAGCAATACATATTTCTTTGTGTGTTCATGCTCTTATATATGTGTATGTATAAAGTTCCATTTTTCTGAAATGGTTCTTAAAAAAGCATTTATAGTAAGTGGCTGTGCTGGGCTGTTTTAGGAGCTGTGTTGTGATAGGAGTTCCATAACAATATATTGGCAGTATAGTTGAATTTAATCACTCCCCTGCAATTTTTTCTGTGTCTTTAAATGGCTTAAAGAGGTCCATTTTCAAAGACTTGAGAAAGGATTGCTCTAAATGTAGTGTTTTAATTTATACGCTTCAGGCTTTTGACAGTTCGCTTTTGGTATGTGGCCTAGGAAAGTGATGCTTGCCAGATGTACACCAGAGGGCAGGATTGGGTAGAAAATCTATATATAAAGCTTCTGGAGCTCATAGCATTGATTTAAAATGATAGTTTACATAACATCAGCTGTGGAATGTGTTGTTATATTCAAGATCTTTTAGAGCCTTTTTATTGTTTTTATGCATAAAGCTTAAAATTCTGTAATGCTTTGTAATGCTTTAATGCAATGTTGCTCGAACAAGATGTGGTTATTGCAAGTCACCTCACAAAAATCAAGATCACCTAACAGTGACTAATTTATTACCTTCAGCATTTTCTCCTGTTTAGAGCACTAAGTGCGTAGGTGGATTTAGTGGGCTTATAATGGCTAATTTAATCTCTTTGAGGGGAGAAAGAAGGATGGATATGGACTGGGATTTTTTTTTCAGGATGGGGGTGGAACAGGATATTTTAGTTCAGTGCTGTTACTGGATACAGTATTGGATTCAAGAGGTTTTTCAGCAGTTTGTAATCAGCAAGTAAATTGTGTAATGATGTGCGTATCCTTATTCAGATCTCTCTAGAAATGAGCATTACTTATTTGTTGCATACTGACCTTGTTGCTTCGTTTTCTACCACTCTTCGCAGTTCCATCACCAGGACAGCTTCAGCACCGAGTTCACAGTGTGGGACATTTTCCAGTGTCTGTCAGACAGCCTCTCAAAGCTACTGCCTATGTAAGCCCAACCGTACAAGGGAGTAGTAACAGTAGCAGTATTCCAGTGTCCAGCAGCTCGCAGCTGTATTCCAGCACTGGGATCCCAATGCCGAACAAGACCGCTGGTCAAGGCGTTGTAGGGCGCAGTGCTCTTCCAAGACCATCGCTGGCTGTCAATGGGAGTGGCATTCCCAGAAGTAAAATTGCACAGCCAGTTCGAAGGTGAGAGTTAAACGGGCCTCCGTCCCTGTGAGGATGGCTTAGGCTTTAATTGTGGAATTTTTTTTTATCTCCTGAACATGGAATTATAGAACATAAGTTTCTGTGTCCCAGTGCTGAGTCACTGAATGAGTGAAGATTGCCTGCCAGAAATAGTGATGGACAATGCATGCTGGTAGCCCTTAGTAAACTCTGATAATGGATAGTGTGTAATCACATATAAATAGGAATGGATTGCCACCTGTCAGTAAGAAATCCAAACAAACACAAACCTCATATCATTAACTGATGTGGCTTACCTTCTCCCAGACTTGTGCCTACTGCTATTTCAGTGTCACAGCATGAGCTATCTTAAGAGTGCTCACACAGGAAGAGCTGCATCCCTGTTGTTGTAAGTGGCAGTAGTGTGTAAAAGTGCAAGTTGTACCGTTACAGCATTGTGAAGAAGGAAATATCCTGGATAGTGGAGTCTTGGGTTGAACCGGCATCTTTTTAATTCCAGCTGGGAGACAATAGGCACACAGGGAATCCTGGAATATCACACAGTTAAAATAAACTGTACTGTTAAGCAAATGCAATTTTTTTTGCATGCAGAAAAAATGAGAAAGAAATTCATTTTCAAATTAAATATTTTTAGGTCAAGCAATAAAATAGTCTTGATGAAAGAGATTGTATTTTAATCACCTTATCATAGGTGGGAGTTAAACTCTTAGCTGCATGTTCTGTAATTAATAGGAATTGAGTCTTCTCAAGGAAAAACTTCTCTCAACTTGTGTTTACTCCTCCAACTATTTCTTCCCATTGCACATCCTCTCATGAGGGCCTGCTGTGTGGCCACCTCATTTTCTGTTGGATGAACTGTCACTGTTTAGCTCTCATCATTTTTTTACTTTTCACTACCTGCTGGCTACATCCACAATAAGTTAAATTGTTCACATTCTCTCTTTGGTTGAGTTACTTGGGGATTATACTGATGTGACTGAACAACAGATTTTGACCAACTGTGGTGAAACTTTGATAAAGAGCCATCAGGTTCCTTCTTTCATGAAGACTGTACCCTGAGATTTCTATTATAACCTTCTTTGCTCTCAGCTGGAAACTCTTTCAGTTAGACTTCTTTATAGTTGAGGGTTTTCGTTCCTTTTTTCTTTTTTCTTTCCTCTACTTCATGTTCTTCTGTGGAGCTCTTAAATGTTTCATAGCAACATGTGAAGAAGCGTTTCTGGGTCATGAAGACCAGCCCCTTGCTATTTTGTAACTTCTCATACAACAGACAATATTAAAGAAAAACAGAATTAAGAGGTTTCAGTGGGAGAATGAGTCAGTGTACACTCAACACTGTTTTTATTAGAAGCTGATTCAAATCAGTAACCAAGCTATTTACAGTCCAGGAAGTCTGTGCTCCTGTCTCCTTTCCTTCAAATGTGCCTTAGCAGCATCCTGTGTTGCCATAGAGCCAAACCAGAGATCATTGTAGATGGATGGTTTTTGCTCTGTGGGAATGCAGAGTTCATAGGACTCAAAAAGGACAGGTAGATGGGAGCTCAGCCTACAGTTCTTTACCACCCTTGTTCAATTTTATTGATTCATTTGGAAAAATTCAATTAAAAATTCAGTTTATACAGATTTTTCTTGGAAGGAATTCAGTTGTCAGTATTTTTCACTGTGGTATTTTTTAATGAATGGTATTTCTGATTATCAAGTGTAAGAGTCTAGCTTCTTTCAAACTTAAATAGTATTTATAGTCATGACTTGATTAAAAATAGAACAGGTCTTTTGTTGTTTCTTTTTAATAAATCAGATGTTCAGAGAGAAGTGCACACTCAGAGCAAAACTTTCTACCTTTGGCCAGACTGTTAAGTAGCCAAGTTACTGGTATTTTAGATTCTTAAAATGGGTTCTTGGACCCATTGTATTGGAGTTACATTAGGGAACTTCAGTATTTACTGCATAGAATAAAACACTGGATGAGGGAGTGCTTTTAATAATTTGTAATATGAAATTATAATAGCCAAAGTAAATAACTTGGCTGAATATTGAGTGGTTCTCTCCTTACCATCAGAGATTCAAGCAGCATAAAGAAATTCTGATGGTCTAATTCATCTCTTCTTACCTCAGAAGTCAGACAGCACCTTTTTTTTTTTTTTTTTTTTTTTTTTTTCCTGTTGAGCAAGAGGGATCCATGCAATCCTCAGCCCTTTCCGACTCCAATCTTGGTAGGCTTCTTGCAGACCCCGCCTTCCAGTTCTCTGTGTCTTAACCTTATGCAGTGTGAAGGCAGTGGGGGCAGCTCCCCTTAGGGCAGAGTGAGCAGGGACAGCTGGACTGCCCTGCAGTGCCCAGCTTAGAGCAACACTGATGGTGATTAGGGTCAGCCAACACTCCCAGTATCCAGACAAGCCCACAGTGGTGGGACAGGTTCCGGCTAAAGCCAGAAAGTCAGTCAGCAGCTCAGGGCCTGGATCATGCCAGATACCAGGCGTGAGTTTGGCAGGAATGTAAGCATACCTGTAGAGCCAGGGCTTGCTTATTCCTTCTGCCTTGTACTGGAGCCAGTTGCTGCTATCCGGCTGGTGATGGAAAAGTAGAAATACACTACAGCCCCTCCAAAACCCTCTCAAACAACGTGATGTCATACCAACAGCTTGTGTGAAATGGTTTTCATTTCCGGCATGGTTTTCTGTCAGTGTCCAGTACCAGAGATTCACCTCTGGATACACAGCAGTATTCTTACAATTATTTTCAAGTTAGCTATTTTTTATTTTTTTTTTTCACCCTGTCCAGTTTTTTTGGTTTTTTTTTTTTTTTTTTGAAGATCATTAAACATACTTTCTTCTTTTTTCTCTGGAAACGAAAGCAGCAGTTGCAGCAAACAGCAGAGGCAGAGTATGTTCTTAGTCTCAAGTAACTGGATTTATATCAAAGATAAATGACACTGCACTGAAGTGGAGCTGCACAAAAGCAGCTTGGCTGAATCTTTAACCGTTTTTACTTAATTGAAATGTTTTTGCTACTAAAAAAGCAGTTGTAGCGGAGAGTTGAAGCTGCTCTGACTGACTTACCCGCTGCCTGCTTTACAAGATACCTCTGTCTTTTTACAGCAACAAGCAAGGAAGGGAGAGGAGGCATCAGTAACTTAAACCAAAGCAGAGTACTGTGAAAACAAGGCTTGAGGGCTGCTTTTATATGAAATAGTTTTATATGAATGCTTTCACAAAATTGAAGCACTTTTTTTTTCCAGCAAATTGGGGTGTAACAAAATTATGATTGTGGAAAATTAGATACAGAGCCCACTCTGTTACCAATGAGTTGCAGTTAGATCAAGTCAGATGGTTGTTTTTCCTTTTTTTCAGTTTTACTTGAAATAGTTGCTGCAGTAGTACCTGGAGAGTTTGGAAGATGGTCAGAAAGTGTTTTAGAAGTCCTTGTTGAGGAGTGAGAGATGCAGCCCAGATGTGAGGATGGGGACCCAGGGGATAGCGAGTTCCTGTCAGGAGTTGCAGTGCTGGAACAGGTGGCTCTGGAAACACATTGTCACATGTCTTGTGACAGATAAAAGAGGGTCTGGAGCAGAACTTGGTGCTGTCCTTCAGCCGATAAAATTCTTTGCAGCTTGCACGGTATTTTTATAAACTGCTGGTTTTTCGTGAGCATGCTGAGCAGAATAGCTTTTGGAAAGTGTTTCCCATTAGATGTCTACTGCCCATAGTGACAAAAATATGTTTTTACTGTCTTCAGTCCTGAAAAACCATATCTTGCCATTTAGAAGCATCTCATTCATGATTACAATTATTCACTCAATTCCTTTTTGTAAATCTTTCATGCTCTTCTCATTGGAAGTGGCCTTAATTTCACCATAGATCTTTATATGAGCATTAATATGTAGCCAGAAATATACCAGAGGGATGTCTCTAAGCAAGCCCCAAAGCCATTGTCACTGCAGAAGTAAATGATGTCTTTTACCTTGATCTTTCACAGGAAATATGACCTCATTTTCCTTTTTTCCCCTCTGTCATTTGGTTAATACAGTTTTCTTCAGCCTCCAAAGCCACTGTCATCGCTGAGCACGATACGGGATGGGAACTGGAGAGACGGCTGCTATTGATGAAGGGTGCCCCTCAGCATTGGAAAACACGTAATGTGGATTTCATTACCCAGCTGGCTGGGTAACATTGATTTGGAAAAGGAGGGTCATAGAGTATTATTTTCCCCAGGATCTTAATCTGTAACCATCTACAATGCCATGTCATTTTTTAAAAATGAACATCTTACCAAACACTAAATATTGCACTTAATCAGTTACCTGAACAGCTGCATTGTTACCAGACTAACAATGGCAGTGTTGGCATTTGGAACTGAAGATATGTGTGCAAAATACAAGAATATTTCCTTGGAAAGACCCAGGAGATTTTGCTTTTGGGCAGCTTTGCCGTACTGAAGTTCTAAGATAATATATTCAGTGTAAAGGCATCACACATTTTATTTTGAATTTGGGGTACATATGTATGTGCTTGAATTTTTTTCTAGTGTTTTCAGTACATTTTATTTTGTATACTTAAGTTCATTTAAACTTGCCTGAACCTTGAACTACAGAGAGATAATTTAACTTTTTCTGTGCCATAAATAATATTTTTGGGGTAATGTACTTTTTTAGCTCTAGGAACATATCTTACAAAATCTTACCATTGGCAATACAAAGCAGTATATTTATGTTGCAGAAGCACAAAAAAAAAAGGTAGCATTCACTGGAAATTACCATCCAGCTGGGTCAGCATGGTTTTGTTGGTCTATCGCCATTTGTTGAATTGTTAATTTATTGTCATAGTGTTTTGTATTTAAAATGGCAGCATAAATCACATTGCACTTAAAAAGGTACAGTGATCTCTAAAACTACTGTTGATTTTCGGTACTTTATTACAAAGAATAAAATTGTAATGTTTTATTAACAGTTGCTTATGGAAAATGAGTTTTAATGTGAATAAATCTTTTTGATAGATCTTTTACAAAATCCAATTGCACTAATCAATGCTTTCTTATAATGGCATATGACTTAATATTTGATTACAACTGTGTATACTGCTGTTTTGGAATGTTTCAGGAAATAAAGAATCTATTTCAGCAATAATGCTCTTCTTCAGTGTGCAATGTAAACATTATGAGAATTTAGCTACTCACATCTAATTAGCTCCTGAAGTTTTATCTTAGCTTCTCCAAAGATTATGCTGGATTTTTGCAAATAGTAACTGAGTTACTGGAATTTTTTTTTAAAATTGTGTTAGGAAGCCATGGTATGCCTAGAAGACAAATATTTTTCAAATCAATCTTACTATGATCTTCAGAGACTTTTGCAATTTAATGTTTAGAGCATGAAAGTGCAATTATGACTTGGAATGGGAAACAGAGAGTGTGTACCTTTCACTGTGGTTGTGAATTTGCTTTCAGTTTTGCTCCACAGTTGCTTGAGGACCTGCTTTTCTGAGAAGGGCAAGCTAAAATAAAAAGCAGAGGGGAAGTATTTATTGGTGAGTAAAACTTTAATTATGCTGAGAAGTGATGTGTGCTAGTGCAGTAGGATCTCTGCACAGCATAGCATTGTTTAACAGAAATAAGCAGTTAGTTTTTCACACTGCAGTTCTTTTAATACAGTTAATTTTTTTTTTTTTTTTTTTTTTTTTTGTCTTTTCCGTAAGAA
>VZUI01053994.1:0-12625 GCA_013401135.1 Cettia cetti
GCCCGGCCCGGCCCGGCCCGCTGCCCGGGGCCCTGCGCGCCGTGAGGTGTCGCTGCCGGGGGAAACATGCTAATCATTGATTAACAACTATACCCGCTGCTTTCTGAAGATTCATCTATTGCTGTGAAAGATCAGTCCTCGCTTCTATGAAGCGAGATATAAACAGAACCTAATTAACTGATGTTGAAACTGTTGTTTTATTAGTACAGCAACTTCATAGACAATTTGCGGGTCTATGTGAGAGGAGGAACTGGTGGAATGGGTTATCCTAATCTAGGAGGGGAAGGAGGAAGAGGTGGTGATGTCTGGTTCGTCGCCCGAGAAAGGACTACTTTAAAGAGCATTAAGGAGAAATATCCACACAAGCGGTTTGTAGCTGGAACAGGCGCCAACAGCAGGTAAGAATCTATTTAATGAAAGTTGCTCCAACTTTTCCAGAAAGCAAAATGTCAGCTTAAGTTAATTTAACTTAAGTTGAATTTAACTTTGGTTTAATTTCTCCCAGTGTTAAAGCTCTAAAAGGTGAAAAAGGAAAAGATCGTGAAGTTCACGTGCCTTTGGGAATTTCAGTTCTTGATGATGATGGCAAGCAGATCGGTAAGAACATTTGCTTTGTTTTAAGGTATCTAATGTTTGTCACATTTACTGATAACATCTAGTGAATTTCTAATACTAGGATGTTTTAAGGTTACATGTTTTCCAAAATATGTATGTGTTTTTCTTTGTTTGGCCAGAGTTGAAAAATACACTGTAAAAGTTGTTGGAAAAGCAGGGACTCCTTCCAGAAATTAGCAGTAATTGATTTGTATCACTACATTCAAGTCCTTTGCTGTTGGAAACAAGTGTTAAAGGCTGCAAGCCATACTGATTCTCCACAGAACCATTCATGACCTCGCATAAATTATGTCTCCATAAACCCAAGTACCTGTCCCTGTATCTTTACTGAATTATGAAAATGCTTAAAAGACAAAGATCCTTGCTGAATGCTTAAGTAACCTAACATTTTAGGTTACTTAAAATGCATGTCTTTTTTACTCACCAGGAAGTTCTTGCAATATCCTTGGAATTTCGCTCAATGGTTCCTTTGCAGTTTCTCAGTTTTTCTTTTCTGACTGTCTAGAATTAAAACTAAATTCCCAAATTGTCCTAGTTTGGATATTTAACTAAATGGAATGTATTGCAAGATTTGTTTATGGTGCAGGCATATCAGGAGGTTAAAGATATCCAAATATTGAGCTTTTTTTGCTGTTTCAATTATTCTGACCCTGTGTGAGATATCTGCATCTTAATGGAAAAATATGACCCATCTGAAGGGAGCCATGCATATTTTTCCTTGCATTCTTAAATCCAAATATTGGAGGGTTCAGAACCTCCATCTTGGCCATACTTTGCCTGTCTGCAGTTTTCTTGAGGTGACAAGAATACTGGGGTGTGATGGCTTTCACTTGGTGCCAAACAAGGAAAATCACCATGACCTTGAGGGCATAGTTCTTGCAAAGAAGCATACAGAAAATTGTCTCATAACTGGAGGCAGTTAAATGGAAAATCACAACTGAACTACTGCAGAGAATTATGTTTTTTCACTAACAAATTTATTTTCAGGAGAGCTTAATGCAGCAGGAGAGAGATTCTTAGCAGCTCGGGGAGGTCTTGGAGGCTCTTTGGCTACAAACTTTCTGCCTTGCAAAGGTCAGAGGAGAGCTGTTCACCTTGATTTGAAACTTATAGCAGATGTTGGTTTAGTTGGGTAAGTACTCTAGTTTGAAAACTAATATTAGAAAACAACGTCGTATATTTCAAATTTGATTTCAAAGAAATTTGAGAGTTTGGATGAAGACTGTTAATTGTGCATTTGCATTGTGACATCAGTTATTTGCAGTTTGAGAAAATCTGATTGAGTTTGAAGGTATTAAAATTAATTTTAACATTTTCAAAGTATTCATTATGTTTTGGTGAGTGAAAGACTTAATGAATCAGGATAATACATAATTAGTAATATAATTGTATTTAGCAATAGCAGTGATGACCACAATATTATTAGCAGAATATTTGTTAAGTAGGGGGGTGAAAAACAGAGCCAAGAACACTGCATATTGCATGTTTAACTTCATGGCACAAGTAGATTCTTTCTGTAGCAATTCTGAAGAGAATTCCAAAGGCTATGTTTCCTACTCTCCAAAAAGAACCAGCTTGTAACGTTGGAAGGAAGTAGTTAAAAATTAGAACAAAGTAGGACTTGCATATTGACATTGCTGCTTTATAACAATGCTGATAAATATATTTTTATTTGGAGAAAGCTTTCAACAACCTACACTTGTACTGTTGTACAACCATTGCTTTATTCAGCATTTGCTAACATAAATCAGCCCTGTGGTCCTTATTAATAAAAAAAAGTAGCAAACATGAAATTATGAGTTTGAGGTGGAAATAGTCTAGTTGGTAATACCAATAAAAAATGGAAACTTGAAGTTGAAACAGCTTCGTTTTCTAACTACATTTTTCTTTTTGTGTTATTAGAAATAATTTTGTTAATATAAAATTTCTCTAAAGTTACATAATTTTCAATTGGTCTTCAGTAATTACATGACAGAATTCTTGTTTTGATCAGTGTGAAAGTATAGGAGTTTTATGATGCTGATATGTCTTTAATCTTGTCTTTTTAGCTGACAGTTTGCCATCAAAATGAATACAAAAATCATTATCAGTCAATTAGAGAAGCATATAATTTTCTTATTGAGAGTATGAATCAGTCTCTGATAGTTTGTTGTTTTACTTTGATCTCTTTGTGTTTGTTATGTTCACCTTTTTTTGTGAGTGGTTTCCTATTTAGGTCAGGTAAAAAAAATGTAGACTTGAGAAAGGCCCATCCAGTTTGGGTACAGGTTGTGATGTGTTAGTCTGGGTTGCAATTTAAACTTCAAAGAACATATTCTACTTCAGTGGAAACAAAGTGCTCTCTCGAGGATATGACCAAAGTAACCTTCTAGAATGTCTTTAAGGCACCTTTCAACATCAGAGTGTATGAAAACTTCATTCAATAGTTTTCCTATTATAACAAGGTTGCTTTTTTTTTTTGTAAGAAAGATTTATGTACAGCCCCTTTCTAAAGGCTGTAATGTAGTACCAGCCTTGTTAACAGGCCATAGTTCTCCCTGTATTCTAGTGGAGAGTATTTGGTTTTCTGTGGGACACCTGCCTTTGTATCTTGTGACTGTGTTGAGATGCCTGTAGACAGAGGCAACTTTTCTTTGATCATGCTGTGATGAATATTTGTGAATTTGACTGGAACACAAGTCTTGTGTGGACTTCTGGATGGAGTATGTGCTAAGAATAAGGACTGTAATCTATCCTTGGATGTCAGAATTAACTTCAAGTTTTACATGGATCAAAGCTATTGTGCCTTTTCCAGATCAGGTTAATCTTTAAAACAAGTGGGTGTTTCCATTTCATTGGGTAGATGTATTCTGTGAAGAAGCTTTTGTAAAAGCTGCTGTGTCCCTTAAGGCACGCTTTTGTTGTAGGATGCAGGTAGAGCTATCCCTTATAAAGGGAAAATGTTGCAACACTCAGGTGTGCACAGACCAGCTCCTAGGAGTTCTCTTAGGTTTACTTGGTAACAAAACAGCTTAGTACTAATTTCAGGATCCCTCATACGACTTTGCTGCCTTAAAACCACAAATACATTGTGCACATGTGTGTCTATATACAAAGTCTCACTCTCTCTGGGTTTACATTTGCTTTGCTATGTTAGATAAACTCTAGCATAGGTATAATTGGTACTTAAAGTGTAGACTTGCATAAACCATGATGCCAAGAGACTGTAAATCCAACTGGTAAGATATATTTACATGGCAGCTTTTTAGAATGCAAGCATATTTACAAAATTAGCTATAGCACATCAAGAGTGCATCCAGGTATACCTGGATGGTGATTCTATGTTTCTATCTGAGTGACTTTGAAAGGTTTCCCTTAAATATATACACATGTATTTACATAACTCTCCTGCCAGCATCCTTACGAGGCATTGTTGGATTTAGAAAAATTATTCAGATTTGATGTCAAAAAATAAATCATAATGGTCTGGGGCTTGTTTGTTTTGTAAAAAAAAAAAAAAAATTGGTCAGAATAAATGAGTGCAAAAATGAGTTGATAGTGCCGAATACCTTTGGAAATAAATATACAGGAATCTTATAGGTGTTTATTCAGTGTATCAATCCTGACTTTCCTCCTAGGTTTCCAAATGCGGGAAAATCATCCTTGTTAAGCAAGATTTCTCATGCCAAACCTGAAATTGCAAATTATGCATGTAAGTTCATGCTCTTACTTTTAAAGCAGTAATATTTCCTGAGAGCAAGAAGTCTTTTCATTGACTTGCTTATAATAAAGATTTATAATAAAAAATAAAGGATAGGGTATAGCAATGTGGCCTGGCATTTTAATTACAAGAAATACAACCAGGAGATACTTGCTGCCTCAGTTTCCAGTTCCTTTACCCACCTCATTTTTTCATGTATACACCCCCATAATGCTTCAACCTGTTAATCCAGGGTCTATTTAGCGTTTATTTTTTGTCTCAGCCCATTTTATTGCAACTGAGACTCTGTGATGTATAATATCCTCGGTCTACTGAATATGTACTGTTAAGTTCCTTTGCATAAATGTCTTGTATGCTTTAGAATTTGCTACCACTTGCTACAGAAAAGATTTTGGGGTTTTAATCTGTCCACTGAAAAATGGGCGGAATTTTTTTATTATTTTTCTATCAGTAAGTTAGAATTAGTTTTCTGATCTTCTTTAGTTAAAATGTAAGAGTGCAAGTACTGGTAATTCCTACTGACCTTTTTGCACCATTCCCAATTCTCTACAGCCTTTTCTCAGGGATAAAACAATGTAAAGTAAAATGAGTCCTATCTCATTTTACTTTACATTGTTTTATCCCTGCTTGGAAGCTAATCCATAGTCTAGGTAACAGGTTTTGTGTCTGAGACTTCTCTACCTTCACTGTTCTTATTTTGGGCTGACTGGAGCAGAACTTCAGAAAGAGACAAGACTTGGCTTGGTGAAGCACTGGAATTTTTGTGGTCTAATTTTCATCTATCTCATTTTGCTTTTTCCTTATTCCTTATTCCTTTTCCTTTTTTTTTTTTTTTTTTTTTCTGCTGCACATTTAATTTAAATACACTGAGAAAGTCCTACAGTATTTAAATGTTTTGTAACTTTAACATTTTCTTAAATGTTAAAACCAGTTTTGTTTTCTTCCTGTCCCCTTGTCACAGTCACAACAATACAGCCTGAACTAGGAAAGATCATGTATGCAGATTACAAGCAGGTTGGTATGAAACTTCACTCTGTTTGTTAAAGTTATATGGAGTGACTATTTATGTTGCTTAACAAAATTTCAGAAAGAGAATGAAAACTTTTAGGTATTTTCATATGTATATCTATAATGTGTACATGTCAAATGCCTTTACATGGACTTAACAGGAGTTGTGGGAAAAGTACTGTTTTATGATGTAATAATAAGAGAGTTTCATAGCCAAATACAGTATTATGCTGTAGAGCTTATTTCAACCCACTTTAATAAATGGCTTCTCATTTTCCCTTACCTTCTTTCTGTGGTTCTAATCCTGGTTTACAATCTTAGAGGAATAAAATTGTTTATGGAATTGAGATTGCTGTGTCATAGTATACTCTTGAAAGTTTAGGACTTGGAAAAAAATGACTGTTTCAGAGACCAGCCTGTCATTTTTATTTAGAAGAAGCAAATTTTCTGCAAGTTGCCCATACAGAGAGCTCTGGACTGAGTAAGTAATTTTCAGAATGCAAATAGTGGCAGATTTGTCCAATAGCTGAAGATCTGCATTAGTGAATGGCAAGGACTTTTGGGATTATAACCCTGTTACCATAACTTCTTGCTATGACTTTCAAGGTTGGCTGTTCTAACTTTATTTTTAGGGGTTTTTTTGTGTTTTGTGGGATTTTTGTTGGTTTGGTTTGTTTTTTGGGGCATAGGGGGGTTTTTTTGTTTGGTGGGTTGGGTTTTTTAATTAAAAACTGAAATGACCTGATAGTGATTACCTGAACAGCCAGGATAGTGCACTACCTGAGAGGTGAGGCACCTGGCTCCAGTTCCTTTTGTGGTAGGCTGTGGTTCTGAAAGACTGGTGGAGTTACGGCCCTACCACCTTAATTTTTGTGAACTCTGTTCCACCCAGCTTCTTCAAATGAAAGTTGTCAGTAATTGTGTGGTGCATGGAATCCTTTCTACAGTATCCACTGTAGATAGGAAACCAGTGCTAAATGAGACTAGAGAGGCTAATGGGTTTTAGACCCCAGCTTCACTTAAGAGTTGCAGCAAACATTTTCATTCCTCAAGCTTGAATCTTCTTTGATGTGCTTTTACTTTATTTTTGAAGTGTATGATACATGCAGCACTGGACTCATCACTTTCAAGATAAAAGGCGAGTGCATAAAAGGGTTTCAGATGAGTAAACCAGAACCCTCAGATATGAAAAGACAAAAAACTACTGTTTTTGCTTTCAGAACCAATAATGCTAGGGAGATTCAATAACTGATGCTTGAAACCTTCATTTAACAAACTTCAACAAAACCGTGTATTAAAGAAAGTAAGTCTAGTTTGTCTGGTTCCTTGTAGAGATGCAATAGGTCTATGGGATTTTTTTTTTTTTAATATTCATTTAATCTGCTAGTTTAGGGTAGCTTATCCTAGAAAGCTATGCTGCAAATAAACAGGATTTTTCATAGCCCTTTCAAAATCTGCCTGCCATGAGTGAGGATCTCTTGCTCATACCGGTGTATCTTTCTCCAGCAAAAGGTCTACTTGCACTCCTGGCTTTCTTTTCTGATGACTTTTTCTTGTCATAGCCAGTGATCCTTATTGTTGGCCATTTCTATAGTTCATGGTTTTTCTACCAGAGTGTTGGGTGCTATGTAGGAACTATATGGACAAAATACCTGTTTTCTAAAGTTGAAGGAACTAGGGATTGTGATCAGGAGGAACTTCTGGTAGTAAGAGGAAGTACTCTGTGTATTGCAACTGAAACCGAAGCAACATAAGCAATGTAATTAAGAGCAGTAATTGAGGTGTCCTTCCTGTATCACTCAAAGGACAATGACTCATTTTTTTCGTACAGAACATTGATATTTTCAAAGAGATATGTAACAATTTGCTCATTTTATCTTAGTACAATATAAAAAAGAAAATACATGCAAGTCTCCTGGTGCTGTCTGTCATTACTGCTTGGAACAAAAAAGACACAAAAGTAGAGGATCTGAGTAGAGTTGGGTTTCAGTCTCAGTACCAGATCATGAAAACTAGCAGAAGCACTTACATTTTCTACCAGAGTATCTGAGCCTCCTTCTGCAATAAGTAGCACACTGGAAATTTTATGGTATGCTGGCTTCAGGCATTGTTCAGTTTAATCCAGTTGCTGTCTAAATGGGCATTAGATAAATGTAAATACCCTACCTTTGCTCTTCTTCACTCTCTATTTTAGCTTGCTGTGACTTACTGAGTAGTTATTTTGGGAGTTTCATTATCATTCTGCTCTTTTTTTTTTGTCTGCCTCAGCTGTCCAACAGCCCTTTCAACCAGTAGGGAAAATGACAAGGGCCCTGTCCATTGTGGCAGTCTTTGCTGGGCTCTGGCTGGAAGCTGACTGATTAATTAAAGTCTGATTGGAGCTGAGGAGCAGAATTCTTGTATCTTCCCATGCTCAGGGGAGCAGTGTTTAGTGGGTTTGTATTTGGAGTAATGGTACTCTGTAGCCACAAGGAACAGACTTTATTTTCTTTTCCAGTGACCATTTGAATTCTATACAAATGTGATAGCCTAAGCTGCTCACCTTTCAGAGTCTGGTTTTTTTCCTCAGGTAATAGCTAAATTCTGTAAGATCTCTGCTGAGGTATTATTACCCCACATTTTGTATTTTGCAGACAGCTATAAAAAATAGACAGGGAAGATAAGGAGCACCAGGTCTGTGTAATAGCAGCATTTTGTTTAATCTGCTTCTAATGATAGATTGTAAATGTATTGAAACTGCCAATGCATATTATTTTGTCTGGGTTCTTTTGTTTATGTAACATGATAATCACTGTTGATAGTTTAAAAGTTCCTGGGTTTGCTTACTGGGAGTATTTTGTTTGAAACTTCTGTTTTCCTAGATTTCAGTAGCTGATCTCCCAGGACTGATTGAAGGTGCACATGCAAACAAAGGAATGGGCCACAAATTTCTCAAACATGTAGAAAGAACCAAACAGCTTCTCTTTGTTGTAAGTTAAGTAAAATTTACAGTTTACTGAAATCAAAGTTCAATAAATAAAATACATCTTAATTGCAATGTAGTTGGAATTTAGAAAATCATTTGTAATTTACACGATTATGATAAATATAGCTATAATTCTGTTTACAGAATGGAACATCTAAATGACTAATGATAAATTCTTAAATAGAATTTATCATTGAAAATTTCCAATTAATTTGGAACAATGAAGTGTTCCAAGCATAACAAAAGCGTGATTTTTTTTTTTCTGTAAGATTCCCTTAAGAAGTTTAAAAACCAGACCTTTGAGAAACAGTATCAGAATTAACCAGTTTGTGCCTCCAGTGTCTGATGTTTCTTTGCTGTATAGTTGCCCTCTGTTATTTGCCCAGGAGTGAACACATGGCCCTGGACATTCCAGGCAAAGTAGTTGATGGAGAGTACCTTGATAACATAATTTTACATCACAAAGCTTGTTTTTGTGTAACTTTTTCAGGTTGATATTTCTGGGTTTCAGCTGTCTATCAAGACTCAGTTCAGAACAGCCTTTGAAACGATATTGCTTCTAACAAAGGTAAGTTCTTATCTTCCTGTGTGACAGTTGTAGTTATGTGTTGAGTCAAGAAAATGGCTCAGTTTTGATCAAGAAATATTCAAATGTTAGTGTGTCTTCTGGATTTATAATATAAGGCCAGTTAACAAAGAGATTCTCCAAAATGATGAAGTCTTTATTTTTACTTGTCCAGGTTAAACTGCTCTAGTTTATGTTGGGTACAACATAATGATTAATAGAATTAATTAATCTATGCAGCATGTGGGATAATTCTTACAGTGGAGTAAAGGTAAAAAGACACATCATTTTTAGTTCCTCAATCCAGTAGCATTTTAAGAAGTAGAAATATGTGGTTATAGTTAAAGCCCTGCCTTGATGCCCTTACTGCATAGACTAACATACGTAAGACATAAGGCCCCAGCTTTGCAGGCATTCACTGTTTCCATCTCTTAACTATGCTTCTGATTAAAATAATAAATAATATGTAATTTTAAAGTACCTGTGCGATTTAAGTTGATAAATCTTCTAAATTTCAAGTATTGCTGTTTATTTTTCGTTTATTCAGGTTGTGATTTTTCTAATATGAAAATGTTTAAGAATTATAACACTCTCCAAATTATTTTCTTATATGTTTTATAGAGCTGAAGTTTTTCTGAAATTGATTCTGTGTTCATGGATGTCAGAATAAACAAAAACCAAAACTATCATTTATTTTGTAAGAGTCTTTCTGGAATGAGCTTGCCTGTTTACCTGAAATCTGTCTTTGAGCAAAAAATTACTGAATCACTAAAAATTATTTTCTTCTGTGCTTCAATATATCAGCCTTGAGTAGAGCACCTGAGTCAAACTCAACAGCTGCTTGGGCAAGAAGGGCTATTTAGGCAATTAAACAAATGTGTGAGGAGATGTAAAATTGAAGAAGCACTTGTTAAACTTACTAAGGGAAATTTACTTTTCTTTTAAGGAACTGGAGCTGTACAAAGAGGAACTTGTAACAAAGCCTGCACTTCTTGCCATTAATAAAATGGATTTGCCTTGTGCTAAGGATAACTTGGATGAACTTATGACACAACTAGAGAATCCTCAGGGTAAATTAAATTCCAGCAATAACTTTCATCAAAAGTAGTAGAAAGATTTCATATGTATAACTCTGCATTGGCAGAGAGTTGTTTGAAACTGAAGTCAGCTATTACATTTATTATTTGAACATATGTTTAAAATCACTTCCTGCATTTAGAGCTCTGCTTATATGGATTTGTAATGGCTTTGCTGTTGGCAAAGGATTGTAAAAAAATAGAGATATCCCAGATGATCTTTCCCAACCATGATATGGGAGAGTAAGTTTCCAGTCTAGGTGTCTGGAATAAGAGTAACCTGCACAGAAGGGCCCTTTACAGGCACTGACATATATACCATTTGTCATGTGACTTTGGCCTAAACACATGAACATTCTGGACAGGTTTATGTAGGTTTACTTCAATCTTGCAATTACACTGGGGTGATTCCTTTCCCTTTCCTGGAGTGTGTAGAAACCAGGAAGGCTTAAGACCATATTCTCCCATACTCTGCAACTTGGGATTTCTTTGTACTCATTGGAAGTGTATAGAATCTTCTCATAGCAGCTTTAAGAGTGGTGTAACTGCTATGTTAGTGCTTGCTTTCTGAGACTTTAGCTATATTTTAAAGGCTAATTAAGCAGATAATATGTATATTAATTGCAGTTATAACTGTAATTTATTAAAAGTTTATTTTCTAGTTCTAATAGGATTTTATGGGCTTTGTAATGATACAGTATTTGCAGATTGTATTAACTCTTTCAATACAATTTTTCAGACTTCTTACACTTACTGGAGGAAGAAATGATTCCAGCAAATACTCTTGAATTCAGAGAAGTGATTCCTATATCTACATATACTGGAGAAGGAATTGAGGAACTCAAAACATGTCTAAGAAAATCTATAGATGAGCAAGCAGAGCAGGAGAATGAAGAATATCGGAAAAAGAAACTCCTGCTTTTACAAACTTCCAAAGAAGAACAAATGAATAGGAGCTGGCATTCCTGAATGGATCCAGCACATTTTAATATTTTAACTATGCACATGAAGCCTTTGTTGTGCAGACCTTCCATTGAATTGTTTCCTCTTCCATCATTGCCTGCTTCCCTCCATTTGTTTAGGCACTTGGGTAGGGCACAGTGGGGAAAAGGGAAAGATTTTTTTATTTATGTTGGCTACGATGCTCAACAATGTAAAGACCAAAGTATGTGCTACTCAAACTTAAGTTGCCTAACAACTGATGATCCCTGGAATATTTTTGCCAAGTGAGAGGAATGGAGGGACTATAACTTGCACAAAGGAGCAAGTTCAACAACTCTACATGTCCCATGGGCATCAGAAGAACCAAGGGAAATTTCTGATGGAGGCATTTTCCAGGGTCTGGGGCTTCTAAGGTGAACCAGCCCTGCTATTGTGACAGGCACTGGATTGTAGGGGTTTGTTGGTTTTAAGGATTTTAAGGAAAACACATATAAATGGCTGCAAGGAAGTGACTTGTAGGAGCACAAAAAGCAAGACTGATTTGTAATGTTGGAATTTTTTTTACACCTGCTGGTGCATACTTCAATCATCTTAGTTGTAGGAATCCTGATTCCAAATTCCCATGCTTGTGATTCCCTCCTTTTATGGACTTGGGTTTATGTTACGTTTTGGTGAAGAAAATGGCTTCTTCTCAATAGAGCTACACATTTTTGGAAAATATTTAGTGTTCTAGATTTTGTATTACAAGAAGGCACACTTACATTTTTACTTTGAAAAAAATTGGAAGTCCTTTATTGTCAGGATGTTTTCTACTGTAAAGCTATTAAATTGATTGTAAAGCAAAATAAAATTGAATACATCAAAGACTTATAGTTTGGTCTAGTTTTGTTTTGTAATATATGTATCAATCATACCTTGCTTCTTTATATTTTGTAAAGCAGTCACTGGGAAGAAAGGTATGGTTTTTTATAATGTACTTATTTTATCACTGGTATTGGGTCTTACTGTGATTTTCCAATAATTTTACTGTGTTTGGGGCTAATACGTTTTTACTAAAGCTAAGAATAGGGTATCGGTTTTTGATACCCTGTTTTACACAACTGCAGAATCAATTAGGTTGGGAAAGACCTGTGAGATTGAGTCCAGCCAATGATCGAACACCACCTTGTGAACCAGACTGTGGCATTCAGTGCCACCTCCACTGTTCCCTTAAACACCTCTACCCTCCACCTCCCTGGGCAGCCCATTACCCTTTCTGCGAAGGAATTCCGCATAATATCCAATTTGAATTTGCGCTGGCACAGACTGAGACCATATCCTCTCATCCTGTCGCTGGTTGCCAGGGAGAGAGGAGACCAACCCCCACCTGGCTACAACCTCCTTTCAGGGGGTTGTAGAGTGATAATATCACCCCTCAGCCTCTTTTTCTGCAGGCTATTCCACAGCTGAAAATAGCATTTTGTTTTTTCCAGACACTGTGAACACCGGTGGTAGCCTCACTCATGAAGGGGGGAGGGGGGTGTGTTTTGGACTAAAGCAGCATGGCTTGACTGGAGCTGTCCGCCGTGGGCCGTAGCCGCCTGCCCGGTCAGGTTCCTCCGACCCGCGGTCAGCTGGTTTATCGGCGGGACGCGTTTTTCCGGCCGGGGTGCTGCGTTCTCCGCAAGCGGAGAGCCCCGAGCGGGCGGGCGGGCGGGTGCGGAAGGGCGGCCGCGGCCTGTGGAGCGCGGGGCCGGGCCCGCTGCGCGGAGCTG
>VZUI01053998.1:0-17942 GCA_013401135.1 Cettia cetti
AGGCCCAGAGATTGTTGCACTCTGATGGCATCAGGGAGAACAACGGCCCTGTGGCCAGTGTCAGCTCCAGCTCCAGCAGTTCAAGCTGCTCCAGCTCCAGCTCCACCTACACCAGCTCCAGCTCCAGCAGCTCCTAGACCAGCAGTTCCTGGATGGGGGCTCCTTCCCATGGCCCTGAATTCTGTGATGTGGAGGGGGAAGCTGGCACATTGGACACTGCTTTCCCCAGGGGTCCCAGCCACCCCCCACCTGTCCCCATGGAGTGGGACCAGCCCCAGGAGGAACCATGGCAAGAGATGGTGACAACAGCAGGTCCCTTTGCCCAGTGTAGCAGCTTCAGCCCCTCCACCCCTGTCCTGGGCTGGGACCAATTGCCATGGGGACCATTGCACCCCATTAAGAGAAGGGTGCCCAGCCCCCAGGACTTTTCTCAGCCCTGCAAGAAGCCAGCCCATTGGCAGCTCTAAAAGGACTCTTGCAACTCTACTGAAGGAAAAGGAAATAAATTGTTATTTTCCTCACACAACTGCTAGGTGCTCCTTTCTCTCCCTTCTAATGCTTTTGCCTCTTCCAGTCTGAACATGGGTGGCACTCAGGTGCTGGGGGGCACAGCCATGGGGTCACACAGCCTCCAGACCAGGTTGGCAGCACCTCTTCCCATAGGAAATCTTGCTGCTGTTGCACATTCACAGAGTAGCAGAAGCCAAAGGCAGAGTGGGCCGCAGAGGCAGCTGGTCTTGATGCAGGACCATGGCCTCAGCCTGCCTTCAATGCTCTGCTCTGGCTTCTCTGGGCTGCATGATGCTGACTGTGGCAACCTACAGGGAGTCAATTTTCTGGCAGGCAAGTAAGGTCTAGTGCAAACTTGATCCTGAATCACAGTTTTATCTCTATGTCCCGATCAGATAGAATTGTTTTAATACAGATTTATTGTTATTGATAATATTATTATTGAAGGATAAAGTAATAAGTTTGACTCCAACCATTATTAAATCTTGGGAAAATACTTTATAAAGCAATAGTCTTCATTTCCTATTAATAAAAAAAGCTGGAGTTGCCCAGTTTGAGGGAATTTACTGAAATTATATGTCAAGTAGAAACACTGTCCCAGGAGAATAACATAAAAATTACTTGTTCAAAAAGAAGCCAATATAATAGTGCTGAATGGGAGCTATGTCTGATGAGTAACATACGACTGAGATTAATGGGGACCAAGAGATTTAAGAGGGATCTATATTGTTGTTCAGTTTATAAGAGAAGAAAGTTTAGAAGCTTCATTGCCTTTTAATGACAAATTTAAAAATCACCTTTTAAAAAAGGAGGAAAAATAGTTATTTTTCAAATCTTATTATTTTTAAATGTTTTAAAATAAAAGAAGGGTGGTAACTGTTTTAATTCAGTAAAGAAAAATCGACCAGGAGATGGATAATGGACAACTTTATTGCCAAATACTTTTTTTTTTTTTTTCTTTTGTTCACTTCTTTCAGCCTATCTCCACAGCAGATCACATCATTTTTGTGCTGAGAACCCCAGAGCTGGATGCACACCTCCCTTGACTTGCTGGACAGCCTTTTTTTTTTTCATGCAATCCAGGATTTAATTGGCTTTCCAGGCTTCTTGCATGTGTTGTAGCTCCAATTGCAGCAGGATTGGGAGTATGCTCTGTCTTCCTAATGGCTTTAGAAACCAGCCTTCAACCTAACAGATGTAAATGTCAAACAGAAATAAACCAGAAGGAAGTTCTACAAAATAAATAATAATATTAAAAGGGAAAGGCCTGGGAGAAATAAACAGACAAAAGAATGGCTGGAAGAGTGACATACAACTGACCCTGGTGACATAATCCTGAAGTACAGATTGGCTCTCCAACCACAGTGATAACATTGCACAATATCAAGGACAGATTTAATTTGGGTTAATTTTAAACAACTGTCAAAGTCAGATGCTGTAAGTAGGTAAGTGATAGGCTTTGAAATGCAAGGCCATTTTAAGAGTAGGCTGGTAGTTTTGAAGTTCTACTAAGCTTCCAGCTGTAGATTTCAGATCTTCATTCTCTGTACACATCTTAGAAATATTGTGGAAATATTATCAGTTCTTTTTCCACTGTCTCCCAGTGGGTGCCATTCTTTAAATCTCATTTGCCTTGGCTTGGTTTCTAGACTCTTTTTCAGAATAGCCTATAAACATGTCAGAGGCTCAGGACGCTGCCAAAGAAGACTTTGGGCAAAGTTCTTTGTTGTAATTCAGTTGGTGTGAGTGAATATTGCTCCACCTGGACAGACTCTAAGCAAGGTTGCTTTGATTCCCAGCTGCAATCATGGAGACAGCTGGATGAATGTATTAATGTTTGGCTTAGTTTTTATTTCATCTTCTCTTTCCATCAGTTAGGTCAGCAGTGTTAGATATGTTATTTTCTCAAGGTTGACTGCATCTCTCAGGTAGTAACCAGGTTATTATATGCTCCACAGTACAACATTTTTAGATAGTACTACCTATATAAATGACTTGAGATGTTTTATTTGTGAGAGCAGATACACTTCCTTTGAACTGGTCTTGATGAATAGACATCAGATATTGCTCTTAGAGTACATTTTTCCAAACTGGTTAATCCTTAGCTCACATTATTTACATTTTTGCCACAGCAGAAGCTGTCAAATAACTTTTATGGATGGCTGTCACTGCTAAGCACCAAAACGTTACTATCAACTGTGAAAAAGAAAGGGCCTAACCGGAATAATATTAGCCAGTAATGGGGGTTCAACTAAATCTAAGTTTCTTAGGAAAATTCCATTTCCTTTATATTTTTTTCAATTGCTCTAATGAACTAGAAATAAAAGACATCCCCTAAAACTAAGCATGAAATCTCATTGAATCTGTCTAGAATCTGAATCTGGCTAGAATCTGTCTTTTCCCTACTTCTAAGACATAAAGCAATCATGTCAGAATCTCAGACATTTGTGACAGCTCTTTACTCTTTCTTTTCCCACTTTTTTACTTCTTCAGAGATGCCATATTGGTGGTTTGAATAATCTGGAATCTATAATACCTTTTCTACCCAAGTATCAATGAGGTATACTAAAGTTTTAATGAAAGGCTGTTAAATACGTCACAGAATCATATGATAATTTAGATTGGAAAGAAGTTCTGGACATTTGTAATTCAGATACACTCCTTTGTTCTGCACATTGGCTGAGTACTGCAAGAACAACCTCTCTCCAAATTAGTGGATACCTTGTACTTGCCACAGGAAAGAAGGACAGAGAGAAAAGGGTTTTATTGACAGGATACAAAGGGATATTTGGACATTTCCAGTGATGTTAGAAGAATCCAGTGTGAGACAATTGTGTTATGAGAGGAATTCAGTAACTCAGAGTTACAAATCAGCAGTGGTTATTTTCCATTTAAATTCAGTGGTGGAGAAGGTGTCTGGGATATAAACACTTCCATTAGTCTAGATCAAATATTCAGCAATGGGTATTTGCTGAATCAAATCAGAAACTCACAGTTAATACAATGGGCTTTTCTCTTTGGTGTAACATGCTCCCTATTTTCTCTAAAGAAATGAACAAAGACATGCACACATACACAAAAAACTCACAGCAAAGCAGAATCTTTAAGTGTGGAGCTGAAGGTTAAACTTTGATTTTTGAATATCTGTATGATTTCACCTCACTAGACATGATTAAATGAAGTGAAATCAGTTCCACACAAAAGAAGGAACTCCAGGGAAGGAAAATGCACATTTTTAAAGGGAAACTTAGTTTCAACAAATATTTAAAACCACCACTGAAAAAGTTAAAATTTAAAAAGCTGCATTGCTTTTGGATTTTATTTTTTCTTATTTTCTTTTCTGCAGAGCACTGCCTATATAATATATTTATTTTCCTGCTATTTCTCCCAAACTGAATTATAATTATAAATGAATTGTCATATTTACTGAACACCACTGATGTTGTTTTTATAAAATTTCAGTCAAACTGACAGTTTAAATTCGTATTCTTCTTGCAGTGAAACATGTAAGGTTTTAAGACCTAATTAACTTTGAAATACTCAGAAAGCCTTCACCAGCTTCTTAATGAGATAACTGCGATTTAAAACCCTTTCACAAGAGAAAATTAACATTTTAATTCTTAATCAAGGATTTTATGAAACTGATCAAAATAATCCTGTGATATTCATAACAATTCTGTGGTATTTTCTATACAAGTAACTGACTACTTTTAATGTTTTGTTTTTCAAAGGTATTTTCCCAAAACAACTAGCTAGCCAAAGTAAAACAAAATGGAAAACCCTGAAAAAATGTCATTGAATCTTCACCTTACAAGAAAAAAGGGGGAACTGTGCTTTTGCAGAAGTGAGATAGAGCTGTAACAAAAGAACTGAAATATTTCTTGTGAAGTATTTCAATTCCTTGTAGAAATAGATGGGCAAAATTTAAAAAAAAATTCAAATTAATTTTTTTTAATTTAAATTAAATTTTTAATTTGACAATTTTAGTTTAACATTCTGTGTTTACTTTTGATAAGTTTGCCTGAACTGCACAAATAAATAAGAGAGAAAAAAAAATAATATTACTAAGCATGATACAGTTCCAGAAGAGGAGGTGGCATCATCTGTGATGAGAGCAAGAGCATTTTCAGGACTCATATTTCTCTACTGAAAAATCTCACTCTGAATAGTTATTAATACTTAAGGAATATGGGCCTCTGTTGCCCAGATTCCTCCTTCTCCCAGAAGAATATTTAGCTGCTCTCTGCCAGCACCAGTTCATGCTAAACCATGCAAGTTTCTATTTATTACTAAATAATTACAGGTACTTCACTTTGCTCGCAGACACAAGCACTGAGAGAATATAAAATTAAATGCCTTGAAAATTTCATATAGTCAAGATTTTAGAATAGCTAAATACAATTCTTCTCAATTGCTTTGCCATAAAATTTGCCCTTTTTTAAATTTTTTTTTATTGTATTAAGCTGTAACAACGATAATGTCAGCTACACAAGTTCTTATCTCCCAAATTTCAATTATCCTACTAGTGGAATTATAAAATTGCTTATATTATCACAGTCTGTTAGTTTTCCACCTGTTGATTTTGAAGTTACACTTGGCTACTGTTTTTCTCCATCTCTCTGGATGGAGATTAGAGGGTAGAAACATAGATCAAACAACTTGAGAAGGATGCAATGTTTTAAGCGCTGCCCTGGTTGATACAATCCTTATTTTTCAAGATGAGGTCACACATATACACAAATCCAGCCATTTGTTGGTGGGTTTTACTTTATCAAACTTACTTTTACTTGGTGAATTTGTTTTGTTCTGCTTAACCGTACCACAGTCAGCAGTAAGCTGCTTATAGTAATCTCTCTTCGACCACAGTTATCATTTATGAGAAAGCCCAAATTCCTCCTAGTGAAAGTAATTTTCTGAGATGCCCCATGCAGTTAATGGCAATTCAGATGCACTAAGCTGGGTTTCTGAAGTTCCTAAAAAAAATCTATTTCTCTCTACAGGCTGCATTGAATTTCTAGATAAGAAACAGCAAATAATCATAACAACAATTGAAAAAATCAGCCACTTTGATCTAATCAGCTTGATTTGCCATCACAGTCTTTAATCTATTTTGTACTCTGACAAAGGATGAAGTTTGCTCTTTTAAGGCTGAAGAGTTTCAAAACTGCTTCTACATCTTGTAGTTAAAATCCCATCCACTCCAGAGACATTGTAGTCAGACTTGCTTTCCTGGACCCTTTGGAATGAGGAGTCTTTTTTTCTTTTTCTTTTTTTTTTCTATCTTTTTTTTCTCAAAACAGGAGAATTCACATCTCTGTGGTTTCATCATGCCTCTTACTGATCCACTCTATTGGCTAAGAACTTCAAGATCACTGTATTAAATATTGTGTTAATACATTGTGATTTTTAAGATCTATTCTTTCAGAAAGTCTGTACAACAGATTTTTAACTTCTCTCCTCCTCACTCTTAAGAGTTTCAGGCACAGAAGCCCCTTAAATTGTGAGGTAGCATAGAAAATTACCAATTCATCTCCTGCTACAATTTCACCAAGTCTTCCTGAGGAAAGATAATAGAAAGCCTTTAAGATTCACATTGAATCTTTCAGCTTGCAAATCACATCTTTTTTCCAATGAACAGTTTTGAAAACTACCTCCCAAAATGAATCTTTCTCCAAGCAGATGGTCTGGCAAAACCCATGTATAATCAAGCAATGAGACAGAGTCTATACTCTCACAAATTTGTTTTTCCTCCTAACAGCTCTGAAAACCTGTATTTTTTCTGATTTTATTTGTTCTTTAGAATTTGTGAGCAGAAGACAGGAATATTTTTGCCGCAGCAATGTGCTGTTGATTAGGCACACTCTTATTCTTACCATAAAGTAGAGACACTACCAGAAACATCAGGGATTTTTGTGGGAGGAGACAGGAGACACAAAATCTGTTTCATTCTTTAAGTTCTCTTGAATAATTCTGCAAATTTGCACAGAGCACATAGATGTAGTCACTAGAATAAGGCTGTTACTCACATCTAGCATCCCTCAATCTTTACTTCATAGATTTCATATAGTTTGTAAGTAAATCCAAGACTGGTCTAATTAGTAAGGATAAAGGTACAGTCTGGGGATGCCTGCAGTTCCAGAAGGGATGTTGAGACCAATTACTTTGGTTTCATTCCTTACGACAAAAAATAAAGGAAAAAAAATAGCCTCAGACACACAGACACACATGTAAAAGGAGTTTATTATAATAAGGGAAAAGTCATCTGACATTGCCAAGTCTGTAGGTCCTTCAGGTAGAATACTGTACATATATACTGTGGTTCTTCTTCACAGTTATGCTTTCTGTGAATTAAAATTTATAATAATTTTACTAATTATACTAATTATACTAATATATGAGGTAAAAGCATCTTAATTTTGATCAGTTAGTTGGATGGACCCCGTGCATGATATATTAACACGCTTATTCCAAGAGGTGAGATAAAGGTTACTAAAATTAAAGTAGCCCGGCTGATGTCACAACTGCCATACTGTGATTTGAAAGTCATGGGTGTAGGCATGTGAAATGGAAATCTACCAGAGAACAAAAGCATTTGATGTGCCAAGATTTACTGTCCTAGCAAGTGTGGAAAAAAACCCCAAAACCCAGGACCAGTCAGCCTGATTTCTTTCAAGAAACAGATGGTAAAAAACCTCATCAGAATTAGCATGCAAACAAAGATAGATTGCTGGAAATGCAATCAGCCTTTCTTGCAACAGAGCACATGTATGGGAAAATGAGCAGTTCATCAATGACCTTATTTTAGATTTCCCAGCAGAACAGTCATTCCAGAGAAATCCATCTTTCCCTACATAAGGAGTGTCAGTTTTATTCCAGTGGCTGAAACAAAAAATCTCTGAAAGAATACTCTAAGACTAAAAAAGTATTTATTTTTCTCCAATACCAGAGGAAATTCAACATCTACAACCCAATTACATAATAATTTAAAGGAACATAAATTGGCAGGGGAAGGTGTAAAACGCTGTCTGTCTTTAGATCATATTCATTTGCAATAAAATTGATTCCTGTTGTGGAGGGGGTCATAGCATTAGAGTTCTGATTTCTGTTGAAAATAAATATAAAGTTTTCTTTATTTGTTATTTCTATTCATCTCAATGCATCTGCTGAGCTAAGTGAGAATGAAAAGTGACAGTAAGAATGGTTCTGCATTGGTGGCGTTTGATGTTAAATGCTTAAGGTTAGGTATCCAAGTGTCATTTATGAAACCTTACCAATGCTATGTTCAGATTATTAAATCAAAAAAGCAGAAAGGCTCAAATATTATCCACTGCAGAGAGAGACTTCAAAGCCTCACAAGGGTGTAGCATCAAGCTTTTCACTCTATTAACTAGAAGCATTCACTAGTGTAATATATGATAACATTTAGGCCTTGTAAAATACAATTTTTCTAAAACCATCTGAAGTCTAGAGGTGTGAAGGAGACCTGCTTTAAAGGTTTAAAGTTTTTTCCCAAACAAAAACTTTCAAAAACAACTGACAAAAAATATTAATTTAGGTTTCATGTCTCCCAACATAAAGAAGTGATGGGATCCAACTGCTTCCACAGATTTTGAGCTCAGGTAGAAATTCCCTTGAGGTGTCTTTAGGGAAGATGCCAGTATAGCATAATATTCAAAACAGTATCATTTTCAGCCTACATACTTCTATTGCAGTTTTACTCATAATTTCCAATGTTTTTAGAGACATTTTTCTCTCTCCCTTCTTTTCCTAAAACCACTTCCATTTTTATGGATGCCCATTGAATTTAGATGGCATCATTCTCCAAATTTTTGATTTGGCAGGTCAGCGTAATATTAGATAAAATAACAAGTGGGCTTTTAAAACAGTTTTATTACTCTTTTACATCAGGAAAAATGATGATCAGTGCTTGGAAAATACTATCACCAGGTAAGCATATATTTATAGATAGTTATCTGGATGGTAAATTCCCTCAACTTTAGCACCAAATAGCTCAAAAAGCAGAACATTTTTTTTAGTTTTGGAAAAAAAAATATTATGGAAGAAATAGAACAAAGGGAAGTAAATTATATGAACTTACTAAAACATGAAAGCATTGTTTTTCAAGTTTTTCCCCTCAGACCTGTCTTTCAAGAAAAGAAATCCTGAGTGTTTTAAACAGTCTGAATGCCAGTGCTCATGTCACAGGTCATATGTCAGCCAGAATAAAGCATTATTATTCCAAAATATTTGTTTACTTTTCTCTCCAGTTCCAAAGAATAATTGATAAAGACATACCAATAGCGATTTTTTATACCAAGGGTAAGTTTCGTTTCGTAATTTTGTAAGGCATTCTTCATGTATACATTGAAAAAAAATTGTACACTAAGAACTGAACATCTGAGGCATTCAAAAACATTATTAGAGCTGAGATCTTTTCCCCAAAGCAAAAGCTATGTCCATACAGTATGTATGGATCACTTTATTGGAGTTAACACATCAAATACTTTGATTTAACAGTAAATGCAAGCCTGAACTTTAATTTCTTAATGTCTCAAATATTGCAACATCAGTGTGCAATAATCTAAGACAAGGCCAGTTATATTGCAAACATGTAAGTCAAATTCTTAATGTGTTATTAAAAGCATTACAGGGATATGTGTTAACGTGGAAGCTGTAATTATATCCTATCATCCATTTCTATAGAACACAGTTTCATTTTAAACCTTGTTAATTATAGAAAATGATTTAAATAAGTTGCTTCCAGCAATGATAACATCATTTCATATACAACCTTTATATATTTGTCACTGATCTTAAAGCTGTTTAAATAAAACAAACAATAATGTATTTTAATTTTCCACAGACTTTCAAAATGGTGGGAAAATGGAAAAAGGCAATTCATAATAATGTTATTATACATCCCAGTCTTTTTTAGGAGTAATCTTTGCACATGATATCAAATTCAGGTGTGTCATGTTTTGCAGGTAGGACCATCTACTACAATATAAATTGAGACAGGTTATTTCTTGAAGACTGCCCAAATAGTTCATTCTTAAGAATGCTTCCTGGCTTAAAGGTCATTTAAATATTTCCTACCATGTTGTGTTCCTGCAAGCCCCTTCATTTAGAGAGATTAGAATTTAAGTGACAAATGTGAAAAGAGAACATCAGGATATTGTCAGCATCCTACTCTTTTCAGGAAGAAAACTATCAGTGGAGCATCTTATATTCCCTTTTTTTTTTTTTTTTTCCCTGGAGGTAAAATCAAGATTTGAAGTTTCTTGCTATTTCTGTACTTATTTTAGAAGTACCCTCTTTTTCAAGCCAGTATAAAGCCACTTTTTATGAAATGGGAAAAGTTAAGTTTGCATAACAAATCACTTAATTTGAGCCATGTAATTAGCTTGCCTTGAGAGAGCCCAGTAAAAGCAGCATGTTCTCCATAATCAGTCACCATAACAGTGAGAAGACAGAAAAATCATTAAAAACTTGGTATAGCAATGCAGTGTACTTTCCTTGTTCTAGTCAAGTTAATAAATGTCACAAAAGTATGGATTTAATAGTTCAAGATAGATTTCCTATTCTATCAATAAAGAAATAGGACAGCTAAACTAAAAACAAATGAATAGGCAAAAAAATAAGTTCCTTCTTGAATTTTTTCAGTAAAAATCATGTAGCCATTTGTAGAGGAGCATCACTTCCATTAAAGATTTCTCTCTGCTTGAGCTTTCTTTTTTCCATTTGCAACTTATTTCTGTAAAACAATTCAGATACTCCTCCAGCTTGTTGAGGCACACATCACCTTTTCATATTAGGTGCAGAGTCTTTGATATGTGTTTTTTGGGCTGTAAATTCTACACTGTGACTCCATTACAGACTGCCTATAATCCCTTCAGATCCCCATATGTTCGTCCTTTTTAATATAATTCTGTTCTTTTTCTTCACAGTTTCAATAAGTTTGTGATGCCAGCAACATAAACTAAATCCTAATTTACATGTCCTCTTGATAAGAATCATTACTAGAAATTAATCTTCTGAGTCAAAACACTGATCAAATATTCATGTGTGCACAGGTAGGTGTGTATAATGAACATACACATAGCTGTGAAAATTTTATGTAAAAGAATTAAAGGCATTAGAAAAAATACAATTTCCCTCTATTCTATGTCCACTGAGGGAGGAGGGAAAGAAAGAAAGACTGTCAACAGGTTTTACAAGTTTTAGCCAAAGGAAAATAAACCAATAGAAAACATCATGGCATTTAGTTTGGTTCAGTTGTCCATATGGCAGGAAAATGAGTCTATAATGATTAGTCTCCATCACAACAGGAGCCGCTACACTTGGATACCTGAGGGTTTCTCTGAAAAAAAAGTAATAATCAAAACCAGAAACAACTATACTAAGAGTTTTCTTCCTGTAAGATAAAAAAAAATCACACATCAATTTTTTCTCTCTACTGAGGTGTTTTATGAACCAATTCACCTTCTACTTTATTGGGAATTTAAGAAGTTAATTCTTCTAGGCATTTTGGATTGCTAGGTGCAATTTTCTAGCATAATATCCAAATATTCTAAAGCATTGATGTCTGCTCAAATAATTAATCTTTTCCAGAAAATGATGTGGTGATGGACTGGTGATTCATGACTGGTTCAAGATATGCCATCAGGATCCTGGGCTATAATCTAAAAATTGAAGAGAACAGCTCTCTAACACTTATTCTCAAGCCTTATGCATTCTATCCAGCTGTTAAGTACTCCCACTTCCAGCTTACCAATTATAGGAAATCATTATAATAATTGTATCCAACTGCTAGTTAGATGCAGATATAAAATACTGACATAACAATAAACTATTAAAATTCATAGAATTGGCAAGATATTAAATTAGTAGCATTTCCACTCTCATTCACAAGGCTTCAATAGAGGTTAAAATTCATTCTTTGGAGGGATTTTAATTTTCAAATCCAGTCTTATTCATGTCACACTCTCACCAGTTTTATATTTCAGAAATGGATTTCACTGTGAATTATATGATGCAGGAAGGGAATAAATCCACCACCTCTCCAGCTATAAATTGACAATTCAGCATTCAATAGACGAAGGCAGAAATGAAAACAGAACGTATAACAATCTTGTCTGACAACTGAGGTGTTAAATGAATTTTTCATATTGATTTTTAATTCTTCCTTCCCCTGTTTTGACCACATCAAACTGAGAGAACACTGTTTTTTCCTCAGCTTCAACAGGAGTTGAGAGATACAACATTTCATTAAAACCAAACAGTCCAAGGGACACACTGACCAGTGCCTGGGAGATTAACACACATTTGTCTGTACTCTTTCTGTATCCCAGGCAAATGAGACAATTAAAAAGTGCGGGAAATGGATTTGTAGAGAATTCTCAAAGCCTGACAGAGTGCTCACATAATGTGCATCTGTATGCAAACTTTGAGATAAGAAATGCTGACTTAGAAATGCCATGAAATAGGATGGACATTGTTGAGAGAGAAATGGAACTAGAAACAAGTTTTAAAGAATGGCCTTGCAAGAAAGGCTAGATACTTCGGAGAAACAGAACTATGAAAGGTGCGTTGTAGTAGGACCCATGAGGGGTAATTTTAGATGATTTGCTTTAAGGTATCAACATCATTGTGTGGCAAAAGTTGATAGGCCAAAAAACGCTTTTAATGGGTTGTAATTAGGAAATAGTTGGCTTCTGATTGTGATGGCATGAATTGTAACAGCTGTAACATCTCACCCTTCACATGAGACTGAAAATGAAATAGAAGTTTTTAAAATGCCTCTCAGTTGCCCCATCTCTGGGTCAGAAAAGGTATAATCCAACAAAAAAGGCTAGCTCAGAGAACAAGAAGTTATAAACTGAATGAGTGAGGAGCATAAGAATTACATCATCTCAGTGGGATACCAATAAAGTTTAGAGACAACATAGGCTTGTGGCTATTTAGAGCATCATTCCATTCTGGCCCACAAAGACCTTGAAATATAACATGACTAAGGCCATTTTCAAGTCCTTTCCCCATGTGATGTGATGCAAACGAAAGAGAAGGGGCATAACACATTGTTTCAATAAAGCTATCTGATTTCATACAATATTTATGGGTTTGGGGTGCATGCACAGGCATGATGTGGAATGAGCTATGTAGAAATCAAAGTCTTCTTTGGCCCCAGAGCTCTACAGCCCCTACAAAGCATATAAAACAAAAGAAAACATTTCTAAGCAATCCTTATGTCATCTTAGTAATCAGATTTTTAAAAAAACTGACATGGGAAAAAAAAAAAACTTTGTAAGTTATTTGTAAGAAAATATATATTGAAGGTTACATAGAATGAAATTTCATTTAAAATTCATCTCACATATGCTCTCCCAAAGAAAAATGCTAAATAGGCCAGTTCTATGTTTGAAGAAGATCTTACATACCTCGCTATAATGACTTACACATAAAGACAGAGTCTTTTAAAATCCCTCTAAACATAGAGAGAGATGACATTCTTTCTTTGACATCATTATACCAGGCAACTCCACAGTACTTTACTGACAGACATAAAATCAAATGGAGAATGCCTGCCAGTTGATACGTGAGTGTCTCTAATGACATCACATCTTTCTAGCTGGGTCCAATGAGATTGCACAAAAGGAAAATAATAGCAGGAGGACTCTAGCACTGTGACAAGTGTTGATATGCCTGTTCCAAAGTTTCCCTTTATTCTAATAATCTGTGAAGAAATTTATTACTGGTGATTCTCTGCCAACAGGCTTCCTGTTTGTTTTACACACACTAACAATGAGTTTCTCAGTATAGTGTTCCAGTGAATCCAGCTAGGTACAACCTACATCTACAGTGAGGCTAACATCTGAGACTGAGATTATGACCGTTATTATCTGTGTTAAACCAGAAAAGGCTTGAAAAGAGTTTCAAATACTCCCAAGATTAGATATCTCTGAAGAAGGACAGTAAGTGAAAGGGCAATACAGCTGTGACAGAACAATTTCCTGACCCATGCCATGGCAGATCAGCCAAATGCCTGAGAAATCTCTGTCTACACCTATTTAAAGACCAGTCTATACCACTTTCAGAGCAAAAAAGGAATCTGACTGTAAGGGGAAGACACAGAACTAAAATAATGAGAAATTTCTCATTATTGTGAATTGTTATGTTATGTCATTATTGTCATATTATTGTTATGTGATTGATGTAATGTACACCCATTTCCTTGGGCAATCCATGTCTACAAAGCTGCAGTAACCATTATTAAGTCCAACAAAAATTACCTCCACGAGCCTCATTCCAGGAGATGTTGTTATCTCTCTGTCCCTACTCATACTTAGCACAACAGAAAGACAATCCCCAGTCAAAAACCCTACACACAACTGGATTTACCATTTACATTTTGTGTGCATTACACACCTTGTGATGCATCTGTCACCGGTTTATTTTTTTAAGTGGGAATTGGGGTTTTTATGTTTGCTGTGTGTTCAGTTTTGTATCCTGCTACATTTTCAGGTGAGTCTCTAGAAAACACTCATAGATCAGACATTGGAAATGAACTGTTCTTCAGTCTCTAAGACAATGCATGAAGATGAAAAAACATCCTCTGTAGTCTGCTGCAGATAATCTGATCATTTGAGACAAGTCCACACCATCTTTGACAACTCTGAGCCAGTTAAACAGTGAAAGTCACTGAAAGCGATATAAGGAAAAGTTGTAGGCATAGTGTCCTCTCCTATAGAAATGAAATTTCCTGAAAGAAAGCCTATTTATGCAGTGTAGCATTCTGACAACTTAAGTGCACTGTGTGCAACATTCATAATAAAAGCGCAAAAATTATGTGGAAAATGTTCTGTATGTAAATGAAAACACACTTTCTTACTTTTTCTTTTTTTCGTTAGGGGAAGCAGAGAAGCTGCTTTTTCTTTCCATATCTGTCATTCACTCTCAAAATTCTTTACAAGCTGTTGCAAATGAATGGTTTAGGTCACTTAAAGAATCACCAGCAAAGGTATTGGCAAAAGGATTACTATAAAAGCAACAACAAAGTTTGTTGGCAGGCAAGGTTCACCCTATTACATAGTGAATGGTTAAAGCATGCTAAAAAAAATAGGACTAAAAATCTAAAATCAACCAAAAATTGTCTAGGTGGAGGTTGGGGATGAAAAGAAGGTAAGAATGTAAAAGGGTAGGGATAAAAAAAGGATGAAGGGATCCTCTTTAGTCATAAGGTTCAGAGTGGACTTCCTTGCCAAACCTAGCCCAGGACTTGATGAACAGTTTAGGCCTAAAGGATTTAGCAGCACTTAATTGACAGCCTAATTTAAACAATTTAACAGTAGAGTCCATATAGTTTGCTATAAGCATTAACAGTAACTCACTTATAGGTCTAACTTGAATACAAACCTAACATTCCTAAGAAGACAGGATTCACACTTGCATGCACACAGACATAGTCAGTGCAAATTATACGCCCGCAAAATCCCCCTCAAATTCAGTGAAATTCTCACTTCAGATGCCTTTGAATCTTCTCAACAGGCAAAGGGCTGGGCCTCAAGCAAGGGGAGTATCAGGCTAGGATCCATTTTCACTTGCTGGTCCTCCTCATATAGCGAACTTGAGAGTTTGCTTCCTCTGAGAGATGCCACTTAAGAGTAAAGAAGAAACCATTTCCTCCACCCCCACCCAGCTGGTATAATTTTTTAATGTTTTATGTCAGTCTCTGATAGGAAACTCAAAAAAAATTTGAAGCGAACACCATCATAATTTCATTCTGTGAAGCCCTATTGAAATGTTATTAGTACAAAGTACCTTTGATTCTAACTTCAGTGGCTGAATCCCTCAAGAGCCCAGGTCTCATTCTCTAGTGCTTTGATGTCTGTCTTTAGTGAGACCCAAATTGCTCAACACCTTTCCCTTCCAGGACAGGCTTTTCTCCCTCTCCTCGTATTTCCCCCCATTTTTTCCCTAACAATTCTTTTATGTATTAGTATGCTTTTCAGAGTCTCAAGGTGAGCCTTCCCCGGAGACAAGGCAAACTCTTTCTCTCCTGTGAGCTTACAGACACTAAACCCTAAGTGTCATACAGGCCTTGGCATCAGAAAAATGCTGTATTATCCAAACCCACGGCCAGCTTTTCAGGTATGGTTAATTTTAATGTCCATTCTAAAGGCAGTGATGGAATGTGATATAACTAGCAACCTTGCAAGTGACACTTCCAGCACATTTAGGAGTTAACATATATTCTGACTGACTGCTATTCAAGAGTCCTTTCTAGCTTGGCTAGAGTTTAGGAAAAATAATTAATAGTTTTCATGGCTGACCAATTTAATGGTTTAAATTGAAGGAAAAAATTTAGCTCAGACATAAGTAATCGTGGATTGCAGCACAGTTATGTAAGGGAGTCAGTTACCTAAAAAAAGCACAAAGAAAAGTAATGACAGGAACAAGCAAAGTATTCTGGTGATAATTTTTGAAATGCAAAAGAGATTGACATTTTTGACTGTGACATAGACTAGAAGACTGGCCTTGGAGCATAACAGTGTGAAAGAGAGACTGAACAGACATATGAGGCTGTAGAAGAGCTGGAGTTCAAAAATATTCTGTGAAAAGAGATTGAACAAATTATTTGAAAGTCTAGCAGTGAACTCTAAAAGGTTAAGGTACTGTAGGTATTAAAATTAAAGTATCAAAATAGAGAAGTAAAAGGCACAGGAAATGTGAACAAAATGAGTGATTTAGCAGCAAATTAAATTCATTGAATTCAGAAGGATGTTGGACAGATTTCCAGTAGTAAAGCAGATGTCCATTTACTACAGGGATATTTGAGAAAATTAATTCTGAGTTGCCTATAGAGACCAGGAAAAATTAAAAATATGGAAAGGGTAATGGTACCTTACTCAGAATTACAGCACTCAGATCTCTGGGTGGACTGAGAGACATGATTCCCTCACAAAACTCATTAGCCACTTTCAGGGAAGAGGAATATCTGTAATGACTGAAGCTGCCACAAATCCCCATCAGATCACTGGGTGTTAAGTTGTGCCTCCTAGTCAAAATACATATTCACCAAAGTATGATTTGGAGAACTTTAGAACTGTTAAGAATCTGGGACAAATTTTCATAATTTTTTTCTCAGCTTTGCCTACCAAAGAAAGAATAAACTCAAGTTTTCATAATCTTTCTTCATCATGAGAACACTTAGATCTAAACCATCTTTTTCTGAGATGGCCTTTTCTTGAACACCACCAAAAAATAGAGATGAGCAGACATCTCCTTAGATTGTGTTATCTTGTACCATTAAGCCTCACTGAACTCATTAGGATTGTAGGGGAGCTTGCTGTTCCAATGTTTAAGCTCTTTTGTGAATAAACCTATCTCAAATAAAGTTTTAGATAAAGGGAGCAAAAGTGCATAGATTATAAATGCATAGATCAGTTTCTAGCTTATCCATAACCTGTCCATAGTCTTTTTAAGCTGGGGATAATTAGCAAGTCTTATTATTTATATGACATTTTTATGTTCAGTTATGTCTGTAGAAATGTGAACTACAACTCATTGCTTTCTACAGAATTTTCCTTAGTCAAAAATGAAAGTAAACCAAATGAGAAGAAGGAAAAAAAATTCAAAACACCACAACCCAAATAAGATAACATTTTGCTCTCAATGGACAAAGTTAATTTGATGGAAGGTAGATGTAATTGAAGGTTTTCAGTATTTTGTCATAAATACAACTTATTCCATTTCTGAGCCTCTTCAGTCTAATACCAACATCATTTCTTGGCACATAAAATTATCCCAAAGCTTTCCAAAGGAGCAGGAAATGAAGGAGCCCTACACCTTTTTTGGCAAAATGTATGTACGTTTTCCAGCTCCACAATTTATTCCTTGACTTGTGACCCAGCCCAGCCTTAAGAAAGCTTCTCTCCACGGCTCTGCAGAAGGGTGTCAGGGAAGGGGCAGCAGCCCCATGAGGGCAGGAAAGCCAGGAGCCTTGTTTTGGCTACATGAGCCGTGACAAGTCAGGATGAAAAATTACAGTCCCAGGTCAGGCTCAGGGCCAGAGAGAGTGACCACAGTCAGGCAGAGACCAGTTAAAAGGCCATAAAAGGTCAAGCCAGTAGGTCTGGGTCAGGATGAGAACTTTACACCCACACATCTACTTACATAACTGCAGTGTAGCACAGGCAGGGGCATGCCTCAGGTTAAGAAAGTCTTCCAAGTCTGGCTGTCTTGGTTTAGAGACAGGTATCTGCCAGGGGAAAACTGGAGTTTTCCCTGGAATGGAAAATGTAACCCCCCTTCCCTCCAAATTACTATAATTTTGCAATTAATAATTGCTTTCAGGCAAAGATTTGGGAATAGGAATAGCAGTTCTTTACTAGGAATATTAAAATAAACAAATGTAGTAGTACAGAAAAACAAGC